>KZ308862.1:862137-931013 GCA_000376725.2 Ladona fulva
CAAAATGCTGTCAGATGCAGGTTGGGAATCCTTAAAAGATAGGAGACTAGAAGCTAGATTGCGATTGCTTGATAAATTTAGGGAAAGTACATTTGCGGAAGATATAGTAGATATTATGAGACCCCCCTGCTACCTTGGACGATCCGACAATGAGCGCAAAATAAGAGAAATAGATGCTAGGAAGAGTCGATTTAAGAATTCATTCTTTCCGCGAACTATACATGATAATAATAGGCTAAAAAAATAGTCCGAACGCCCGGTGTTTTCACCCCCTGCCACACGCCGTAAGGCGGCTTGCAGGGTATTTATGTAGATGTAGATGTAGAAGACACCGACGCGTCGTCGCGACGTCTTCCTTGATCGTTAAATCCCAGGTTCCCAACCATCCGAAAAAATGGTTGCCGTCTGTCGAAGGGTGGATTGGTTACCACCTGGGGTATTGTTGTAACTGCTTGCACGAGTCATGATTGCTTGTAAGTTTCTTGGTCCAGTGTTTCCACTGGGATTTTAGAACCAGGGATTGTTAGTTCCATGAGCGTTTTGTACAGCCGCACCCTCTGGGTAAACAGACGCTGACCAGGTAGTCGGTGGTTGCCACCTGCGACCTAGATTTTGTGAGGGTATGTTTTAGTCTGGCCCCTCCTCTCAGATCTGTCCAGCAAGGGAGGCCCCACCAGTAGTTAAACTACCGCCGGAATAGCTCTGAGCATCATTGTGGCGCACAAGCCTCCTCACCACAACAAGGTACATAACATTAGGAGGCATATATATATACGAGTAACAGTTGCTTGCATACTGCAAGCTTAATGTAAGATAGTTTAACTATGGCATTACATACCACCTGCAACAGTCCGCCTTTCATACACCGTCTTCCATGCTCCAACTACATTAACCTAAACGAATTATTCATAATACGTGCATACGAAATGACCTAGCATCGAACCTGGGTCCATGAGGACAAATATTCTTACAGCAAACTATAGAAAACCCTATCTTTTATAGATGTAGCGAATTTCAACCTTCTACCTGACCGGGAAATCCCGTAACGAATTTTTGAAAATTCGGTCATTATAATGGTCCTGGGATCGAATCTGAGCCTTTAGGGCAAAAAGCCATACGGCATACTGTAGACAATCATCTGTTCTAAGAACACCGTGAATTGCAAGTTTCTATCTTAACGGAAAATACCCTAAATGAATTCATGAATTTCGGAGAGAAAAACTGCTCTAGCATCGAACTTAGGACCCTCAGGGTAAAAACCTCTAGGTATGCTACAGAAGTGTTTGTGCTCTATCGACTACGTGAATTTGAACGTTCTATCTTACATGAAAGTAACCGAAATGATTTCTTGAAAGTTTTGCACTAAGAATTTACCTAGCATCGAACCTGGGGCCATCAGGGATAAATCTTTTGCGGCAAACGGAAGATAAAAAAATTTGCTAACGATTCCGTAAATTTCAACGTTCTATCTTTACGCTAAAAACGCGAAATGAATTTTTGAAAATGCGCTCAATGCATTCTTATGGGAAAGTGGCCGTTTTTGGGGCCCCCTAGAATCGAACCCATGATGCGTCGAATGGAAGTCCGCACACGCTCTAACCACTCCGTAAATTTCGACGTATAGAGGTGCTTGATCTCTATCGATGACGTGAATTTCAACCTTCTATCTTACTTAGAAGTACACTAAATGATTTTTTGAAAGTTTTGCACCAAGTACTTGCCATCGAACCTGGGGCCATTAGGTAAAAAGCTCTTGCGGCTAATGGAAGATAAAATAATTTCCTTACGATTCCGTAAATTTCAATGTTCTATCTTTAAGTTAAATACGCTAAACGAATTTTTGAAAATGCGCTCAATGCATTCTTATGGGAAAATGGCCGTGTTTTGGGCCTCCTAGAATCGAACCCATGTTGACTAGAATGGAAGTTTGCTTTTTTCCATAGTGTCCAAACCCGGGACTTTACGGCAAAAAAATCGGCGGCTCCGTGATGCACTTCCTTCTGCCTCGCCTTTAAATATATCGAGCTATGTAAGTCTATCAGAGTGGCGATGAAGGAAGATGTAAGGAGCTATAGAGAACAACAAGAGTATGAAGAGGGTCAGACGACGCCTAGCAATGGGAAAGAAACAAATCTTCGTTGTCCAGAAAGAAGATGGCACAACAACTTCCAATAGACAATAGACAGAGGCTTGGGGAATCCTAAATCCGACGTCGGATTGAAAATGGCTGATTATGATGATGATATATATGTATATAGTTATTGAATAAAAATAAGAAATATTTCTAGCACCAAAGCCGTGAACTAAAGATGATAGAATTATTTAATTCGTTGTATCTTTTCATTCATTGATTAGAATTACTACTTTCCGAAACATGTTAGAAAATATTCCTACAAAATATCATATTTTTTGCAATTCCGAATCGAAGGCAATATTAAACGACTTAATTGAGTAATTTCTCTTTTGGTCATTGTCTCCATAAACAGTGTAAAATTAAAAATCGATTCTGAAATTCTACCGCTTTTTCCCCAGTATATATTCGGTGAAATTATATTTCATAACCAAACACACTACGATTCGCGTTTATGCATGATATATTTGATATTATTTAATAGCATAACTTCCTGTTCCAATATTTCATCTATACATATAGTATGTGGTATTTAACGAAACAATGAGGTATGCTTAGTTTTTGATGTGGAAAATTATGGCAATTCATGCATATTTAGCGAAATGTATATTTACGTTACCATAGTTTGAAAGATTCAATTCATATTCATGGAATTTCACTAAATTTCGACAGAGCAGATTATTTCTATGGATTGCTGGCAGCATCCATAGCGTTTCAAAAAACTCCATCGGTTTAGAGTTAACGAAATAACAGTATTAGTATAATACGCAAAACAGGACAGTATGTTTGGCGAAAGCAGGAGCTAGACTGCGCTTTCAATAGAAAAGGCCTCATAGTGGTCTTTAGGCCTCCTGCTGCGACTGCAAAGCTCGAAATAGTAACTCTAAGATAATTGTGATGAAATATGGAACTCCTTACTTAGCGTTTAAATTCTTTATCTTATTAATTTGGAACAGAGGAAACATTTTATTTTACTTTCTCCGCGACCTGTGTATACTGCATTGACCGAGTTGTCAAAGTGTTAATTATGCGGAAAGAAATCCAGAGCAGTAATTCACGCTCTGTATCGCACTCACATATTAGAAATGTATTTCATGGAATGCCGTGAGTAAACTAATAGGCAAAACAATAAAAATGTACAACTCCTTGCTTTTTGAAAATTTTAATGAAAGGTATTTGCGTTCTACAGGTATAAAATATTATTTTAGGGACTAATAAACTCTGAATTAATTTAGCAATTGAATTCTTTGTCTTAGCAGACTTCGGCATTGAGCTCTAGAGCCGAATTTGACGTGCATCGCGAGGGCTTGAAATGGGTGTTCGGAATTATAAACTGTCCTCGAGTGTAATCCACTGGAAAGATGAGATTAAGCAATTCAGAGCCAAAGCCGTCTCGAATTTGTTACGCATGAATTAATGAAACCTCCATAGCGTTATTTCTCATTTTACTTTATATTTGTTCCATAACTTCTATTAATTCGAGAATGTGCCGTTATCCCATAATTTTATGTTTCTTCGGACTGTCGTGGTATATGTTTACGGAAGTGGACGTATGCCTACGGACTTAAGCAAGTAGGGATATTGTTTCTTTGTACTTTGGCAACAGAGGGAAAATAAAACTTATCGTGTAGTAAAAAATTGATGAAGTCCTTTACTTCGAGATAATCTCTCATACGATTTAACTTTATGGATTACAACTTTCGCAATCGTGCTTGAAAATTCATTCGTAAAATACAGATTTTAAGAAACCAATGCTGTAAGATTTTACAACCCTAAACTCAGTTTCGAGGCATATTTCCTTATGCTCCCTTTGAATAAGTATTTGAGCATTTATTTTTTGTCACGAATATATATTTTATCATTCGCCTTATCTCTATTTTTTTGAAAGTCTATGTGAAAATGTATTGCATTATATAATATAAGATTTTCCAATACACGTGGACATTAGCTTTCCCTTTCCGTTGCTTTCCCTCTTAAGTTGTTCAAGTAAAAGCGATTTGGGTTCACGCAAATAGTTTTAATAGAACTAATTCTCAAATAACCTTCGATTCTTCTGCTTCTGTTTCGGTGTAATGGCAGAATTTTCTTGATGTCGTTAACTAGCTTTGCATTTTTATTCTTATTTTACGAATAGTTTATTCGTATTTTGTTTTCATGCGCTTGCTGATGTAGTAATTTAAAACCACTTGTCACTGAAAAACGCGTAAAAGGAGTCGCATTTGCCGATACCAAATATTCCACCCATGCCATCATCCTTAAGGGAAATTCCGGATTTTCTTAGGTTTTATTCTTGTACTTTTTGTGGACCGAACATTAGTTTGCAAATTATGAGAACGTTAATTGCTATTGAAATATTTAAACCAACGTACTTCTCGATAAGAGCTTTTTTCTAATTGGCTGTCTGGTGATCTTTAAAATCAAAATACAACAACGGCATCATTTACGGAGATACGGATATAATTCTGAAGTGCATTGTTCTCATTAGTTGTTCAAGTGAAACACCTCTACCTAAATTAAATCACTACCTTTATCTTCAACGCACATTTCTTGGATCATCTTAAGAGAAACTTTCGATTAATCATTAAAATTAAAAATACTTAATTTATGTTTAAAATGTTTCGTTCAGACTGATCGCGTTTTTTGCTAGGGATTACTCCTTAATTTAAATAGTACCATCATATTTAAAATTAAGAAAGTATTAATTAAATTATGTAAAGGTTACTCATTGATCATTAAAAAAACTGTTAAGGCAATGGTTATTCTATCTTTCAACTAAAACCAAATCAAGGAATCTTAATTTCGCTTAAAGGATAATACGCACATTGAATCACTGTGGCCCAATGTTTATATTCAAATATACCTCTGCTTATTAGTAGCAGTATTGTTGAAAGTGCTTCGACAGCTTAAGTCCTCTGCTTATTATTTAACTAGAGAAAATTTTAGTGATATTGTTACGACATTAATTCTCTCTTTTCTTTCTGATTCATAAAAGAACAAGTCCACACAACGTCAGAACTGTGACGTTAGGAAATATATCGTAGCATTGCAATAACATTCAACGCCTACATCTACATAAATACCCTGCAAGCCGCCTTCCGGCGTGTGGCAGGGGGTGTAAACACCAACAGTTGGAATTGACTCTTTAATCTATAGTTACCGTGCATGGCTCGCGGAAAGAATGAGTCCCTAGAACGACTTGTCCTCGCATCTATTTCTCTTATTTTTCGCTCACTGTCGGATCGGCCGAAGTAGCAGAAGGGGTTTAATAATACCAATTACGTCTCCCAAAAAAGTACTTCCTCTGAATTTATCTAACTATCGCAGCCTAGCTTCTAATCTCCTTTCTTTCAAAGATTTCCAAACTGCGTCTGAGAGCATTTGCGTTACGCTTGCTTTTCTTGCGAGCATTCGTTTCATCCGCTGGGTCCCATATACTCGCCATATATTCCGGATGGGGCCTAACTAACGTGAAATAGCATCACTCTCTAACGTTTTCATCGCATCTACCTTCAATACGCTTCATAAGACCGAGCTTTTTAGTTGCTTTGCCGCATATTTTTCGAATATGTGTGCTCCAGTTTAAATTATTGGTAAGGGTGATTCCAAGATATTCTACTGAGTCGACTTCATTTAAATTCGTTCCACTAATTTTTTACGGGTGGTTCTGACGCAATTGTTTCCTTTCGAAGAAATTTACTACAGATCATTTATTTACTTTAAGATCTAGTTGCTATTTTTCGCAACACATTTTTATATGAACTAAATCGTTTGAGATTGAAGCGTTATCTTCGTCACTTGATATTTTTCCATATATTACCGAATCATCCGCAAATATGCTCAGATTACTCTCGATCTTATCGCTCAGGTCATTGGTATAAATTATGAAGAGAAGGTCGGATTATGCTGCCTTGAGGTACGCCTGAAGTGACTCTGACTTAATCCGAACTAACGGATTAAGTCAGAGTCACTCCCTCGAAATGAGTTCTCTCAACAGCGAGTGGTCCAGATAAATATCACAGATCAGGATCACTTCCTCCTCCTTAACCCTTATACTTTTGCAGCGAGGAAATAATGGCAGCTAAAATATGGCATTTATCTTCAAACGATTTTAATATCGTAAATTCTATGTATTTCCATTTTTAAGGTTTGAAGTGGTCATATTTGCCTTCGGTAGTTGCTTCTGCAGAACCGAATATATACTGAAATCCAAAAAGTTGAGTTTATGATTCAAAACTCTGTGAAGTGTAATGTTCTTATCTAAATTATTTTTAGAAATTATAGTTGATCAAGAACAGATCTTATCCCCAGTTTTGACCGAAATATGTATTACGCATAACCACGTGAGTGTGATATTATATTTTGAATCGAGGGAATAAAAACCTAATTGTTTACATAGAATTAAGATTATTCAGAGTAACATATCTCTGCAAAAGATATAAAAGCTGTTACTTATGCTATCGCTGTTATTCCTCTATAAATATAAAAAATAAATAAGTCCTCTGTTTCACTTAAAAAATCAATGCATGTCAAGAACTTAAAAGATAACATACAATATTAAGAACAAGACAATCGTTTAACTAAAAATAAATTTAGTACTTTAAGAAAGCGCAATCTTAATCTAATATCATTAGGAAGTACATCCAACTGCAGAAGTTAACCGTTGGTAACTTAATTAACTATGTACGAACAATGAAATTAATGCATGCGTTTGCGAATTGGCAAATAGTTATGTCGTGTCGGCGATAATTTTGACATCTCACTGCTCATTGACTTTTCGTGCTTGGCACAGTACACATTGAAATAATCGTCACCTGAGGATTTGAGTACTATTGCGGTGATTGAATCAATTGCGAGTTAAACGAACGCTTCACTCCCAATAGGAAAACAGAACTCTGTCAATCTGTGACTGAATAATGCTTTCTAAATCTAATCTAAAATCATTCTCTTTCATTACAGAGAGTGATTTGCAAATATCATCATAAGCATCACATGTGTAGCCCTTTTCAACGGAAATAGTTAGGCAAATCCTGTCTTCTACTTAGTGTTCCTACACTGCTTTTGTTTTTTGTTTTACAGAGATGGTTTTTTGGTAAATTCTTCCATCCTCACTAAATAGGTCCTCAATTTCTTCCTGTTTTGTCATTTCTCCTTTAACTTGACCTTTTAATTCTCCCCTAAAATCTTGTTTTGTCTTGTGATTTTCTTGTCTTTTTCGGACAACATTGTGCTATTCTCAGAAAACTCAATTGCGTTGCTCGTACTGTTTTTCCATTCTTTTCTTGGCCAGTATTCCAGTTCACTCTACCGAGACATTACTTAACAAAGTGTTAGTGTGGTTTCTCCTCTTATCTTTCCTTTTCCAGAGTAGCACAGTACTAATTTTACTTGCTATCTACTTCGTATTGCTTGTCCTACGTCGTTTTCTAAGCTTCAAGAACTAGCAACTACTTCGGCGTTCGATCGCTTGCACAATATAGTAAAAAGGAATGAAGGCTTTTCTAGGAAAAACTAATAAGGATTAAAATAGTTAAAGGCATCCTTCGCATAGAATTGTGATTGTTAACAGCAACTATTAACGTGCAGAGAACACAGTCAAAAACGGCGAATCTCGCACAAGAGATTAACGCAATTAAGCAGCTCATGCCACTGCCGCCGAATTAAATAAACCGTCTGACGTCTAGAGCACTTTCAGATCGTCTCGACTGCTTTCTGCAAAAGCGTTTCCTTAGCGACCAAAGAACAGAAAAAGGCGAAGGACGCGAGGCGTCAGAAAAAGAAGAAGGCACCGCGAACAGAAAAGGAATTCCCCTCCCTCTCTGACTAAATATCCGTGCATGATATGTGAGCAAAAAGAAAACGTCTGCAGACTCGGGCTTTCCTTTCCATTAAACTCAGTCCCCGCCGTTTTCCTGCAGCGACCCCATCTTGCCCCGCGCGACCCATCCGGCTCCCACTCATTCATCAGAACTCTGTCTGAGTTACGCCCACTCATTCGCTTTGGGCAAAGAAAGGGTTAATTGGCAGAAAGAGAGAGGAAGGAGATAATGAAGAGACGGTGTTGAGATTGAGAGGATTAACAGACTGTAATATCCGTCATAAGGATCGACAGTATATCCAACTTGGGGGTGTGAAAGGTGGCGCAGATTTAGTGCTTTTCTTTTCAGTCCTCTCTGTCTTCATCCCTTTTCCCAAAAAATTTAATCTAATGGAGATGTTAAAGTGAATCGAATAGCAGCTTTCGATCTTTAAAATGCAGACATCTTATATGTAAATTTTAAAGAGTAAATTTGCAACGTAATGTAACAAAAACTGCAATGAAAGGGACGTTTGGGTGATAGCAAAATCTGAAATATTATTTTTTACTTTACTGGGCTCTTGGAATATTAGAACGTATATGACTGAAATTTTAGTAGAGACTTTGGCTAAAGATGAATGGTTTACAACTTGTGAAACGATAGTAGTTGTTTTTAAACCTTATATGTGAGGTCTAAGTTATACTTTTTAATATGATCTAAAACGGGTGAGTGAAGGGTTTCCGATAAAATATTAGGTCTGTTAAATTTAAAATTAAACGAACCAAGAACTGAGCTCCAAGTTGAGACCTCTGAATTCTTCTCCATTATTAACTGTCAGTATTAAGATAACCAACAGGCACATAACACGTCGAAGGAGAGATTTACAATTTGAAGTGATTTCTCCTTATTGTGTTTTACTGTGATGTCTCCTTAAAGAGTTTGTACGTAATATTATTCCAAACGATATTAATTTATATATAAATTTCATTCAGAATAACTGTTCTATTTTAATCAAATCTCATTTAACGGCAGCTCTTATCAGAAGGATAAATTTATTACCAAAATTCGGTTTGTGATATTTGCTAAAATTTTCCGAACATTCTAAACTTTTTAATCTGAAAGTTATTGATATGATAATCTCCAAAGAAGAAATTCATAGATCTCTTATGTAATTTTCCAGTGCAAAATCTTTCAATCTAACTTCTGAATCTTGCTGAAGTATGAACGCTCGGAAGAAAGCATTCGGAGAATTTCAGTGAGCACACGTGGTTCATTACACTTCACGTGGAAATCAGCACTGAACAGTGGATGGATTTTAGGCCACCAAAATTGGTGCTAAAGATGATAATTTTACAGCAAGACGTTAAGTTTTCACTCTAATAGTAATTATTTTTCTTAAAATTTTCAATATACTGACTCGAAATTCTGTTCGAGCACCAAAGTCGATTGTAAAATTAACAATTCTCTGAAATTCCAAAACCTCATAATTCACTATCACATTCTTTCCTTGACTTTATGGATAAGAAGTTTTCAGAATAGAGCAAATATTATGGAAAATACTAAATGTTCACGATTCACCCGCGAATGAGGTATTTAAGAAGAACTCAAGTTAATCTAAATAGTATAATCATTTTCAATAGTCTTCACAAATTGCTAAGGTTCCTAAATAGTAAAACTAATATTTTACAGCTAAATTTTCAAGTGAAAGCTGAATTGTAATTCTTTTCAGCAATTGTAATTCAACCTAAGCACGTATAATTTGCGTTGCTAACACCTTTAATTTGTTTGGGGGAATTTAATGTACTCCCTGTTCAAAGGCAAAAGAGGACGTCTTAGAACGAAGCCAACTGAAGTATGGTATACGCAGTGATTTTAAAAACAAAAAAAAATCGAAATGAATATGAGATCCTTTTCATCAGATGCTCCTGCGTTATGTATGAAATCTTAGATTAATCTACTTTCCATCCGATTACCTTGTGGAGGACTTTGATATCGCATCCATGCCTCAGGGAATTTCCCTCAAGATTTGCACGTAATTTGCATTAGCTGCAAGACCGAAATTTCCTTTCCTTGCATTTCTCAAGCCGTATTTAGGAGATAATGTAAGCTCCGGGAAGGTGAACCACGCCAGCCTAAACCCAGAACATTAAATCAATGCACCCCTTGAGGGTATTACCTAGGAGACGGTAAATGCCAGTGCATAACTCATCTTCTTTGTCACAGACAACTGAGCGATGTATATTGATACCATCTAAACACAGCTCAAACAACTCGAACCCAGGGAACATTTTTTAATCGACGCTCTCTCGTTGGTGAGTAAGTTTGCACAGAACAATCTGGAATCCCTTTGGCCGTAAGCAGAATTGATATAGAGCTCATTTCCCATGAAATGTATCTGATCAGGAAAGCATCGCATAGACTCCTGTTCAACTACAGTTTAAAAAGAATAGAGAAAATAATGTTAATCGAGCATAAAAATATCGTAATCTTTAGTAACGACTCACAATTAATAAATTATTAAATGACTCACATTTCGGATTCAGCACAAATGGCGACATCGGGTGAACGTGCAGAAACGGGATTTCAAGTACTGATACATATACTTGGAGAAAACAAATGATTTCATAATACATAACAAATTAATAGAAGAACAAGGAAGATATTTTTCGGGAAACCTTAACATTAAAACCAATTGAATATCATACAACAAAATCGCAGAAAGGAGTTTCATAAAGAAAATTTAGATCTTTCTGTGTGAAAGTAGACACTTATGTTCGGTATTAGACAATAGGGAAAACGAGAGGAAGAGGAATGGAAGATGGCGGCAATTTCCCCTAAAATTCTACAACTACTTGAGGACGACACGGTAATTTACAGGGAAACAGGAGGTTCAGAGGATAGATTAACCCTGTCGAATGACTTAGATAAAATTATGAAATGATAATTCGCAATCAGAGCCCAATACAGACAAATGATCAGTAATTGACTTCTTCTAAAGGAAAAAAATGCCAATGATTATTCGTAAAGCCTCCAAGGGAAATAGAATCGGTGAAATATCTAGGAGTAACCCTTACCAATAACTTCACATGGGGCACTCAAATCCGTAGCATATGTGGACGAGCACATGATAAACTCGGATTACTGCAGAGGATAGGGGCGAAGAAAAAGTTTGCGAGTGAAGTTATTTCCGTTAGTTAGGCCTCATCTTGAGTATGCGTGTAGTGTATGGGGCCATGTCGATAAGTGTTGTATTGGGGAATCAGAGAAGGTGCAGCGGAAGGCGATGCGTACAGTGGAGAATTGCTACAATAAATCAGTGAGAGTAACACAGATGGTTAAGGACGCAGGATGGGAAATTTTAGAAGATTTTAACAGATTTAAACAAAACTAGCACGCTAGCGCTCCAACCCCAAGGTCCCCGGTTCGAATCCTGGCTAGTCGGATTTTTCCGGTTAGGGAATTGTCGTGTGTGTTTCGTCCATTGTTAACGTTGAAGCCCACCACTGTAATTGTCCAATGTTGGATGTTTGTGGAGCATTGAGAAATAAATAAATAAATAAATGATAAGTTTACTGGATAAGTTCAGAGAAGATACTGTCGTAGAAGATACAGCCGATATTATGCGTCCTGCCAGTTACATAGGACGCATCAGATTCTGAGAGAAATTTCAGAGAAATACATGCTAGAACGAATCGATTCAAGAATTTCTATTTTCCGCGTAAGATACACGAATGTAATTGTGTAGAGAAGTAGAGTCATGGTGCATGCACCCCCTGCCATATGCCGTAAGGCTTACCTTGAACTTGAAAGCTGAACTACACGTTCAAATTTGAAGAAATTGGCAACTCTGAAAACATCTTCTCCAGGCAGATAATTGGATAGTATTCACGAATGTTTTATTCCTCAGTTTGACCGCAGTCGAGATCAGATATTTCCTATAAGGAACACACGTAATGTTCATTATCGATTGTAAGCTTTATTTTCTTTTCGCAAAATTAAAATATAAGCACCCATTGTACGAGGTGAAGAAAGAGTCCCATGGAATCTTGCTTTCTTATCGTCGATTATGGATTTCGATTCAAAATACGCAAATGTTGATAAAAATATATGTGAATTTCGTCAGTATACATCATTTTCGACAGACGTCGCCTGGACGAAAAATTCTTGTTGAAGTTGAGTTTGTTTATTTACAATTTCCTCAAAAAGCGTAATAGCACTGAACTTAAGGGGAATGAATGATAATACACGAATGAGTTTTTGTCTGAATTTGAAGTCTAGATAGTTTTCCATTTACGTTTCGTCTTTTCAGATGGACAGCTAAATATCGCTTAAGTAATGAGAACAAATTTGATTAAACCAAGTAATTGATCTAATATGGGCTACTTTATAATTTTGTAGACGAATCGTTTAAAGTTTTATTCTAAGCTTTCCGTAAAATACTTCCATTTTAGTTGAATTCATAAATGTTCACTTTAATAAAACTAGAAGATCAAAATACTGATCCAAAAAGAGAAAAAATAGGTTACTAATGTTTTTAAGTCTTGAGCTGGAATGTTCCCACATGTTAGTCTAATGATTTTTGGAAATGTCATGTTTCCCTCATTAAAGGTAAACGTAGTCTGTTGCAGAGGAACAAAATTTCATTCACACATCAAGTATGATTAGGATTGCTTGGAGTTAAAACTTAAATAACTTAAAAAAATATAACAATTTAAAAATTCCCGTTAAGGAAAATAATTCTAAGCCTACGTAAGGCTGTGCCAGACTTGTGTTTCTAAGATATTTATTCAAATGTTGTTTTCGAGGTTTGTCGCAGTGGTTTTTGCTTTCCACTGAACGAGAATATCTCAGCGATGAGAAGTGAAGCGAAATCGGAAGTAAACACTCGACGTCGAATTGGTCGTTATAGATAAATTCAGATTGCGATGTTAAACGAGAAGAAAGGTTGAGTCCATTCAAAGGGCGTAGAGGAGATTCGGAAGGAAGTTTGGTGCTCATCAATCGTAGGGACTGTGGGGTGGCCATCTAAGACGCATCTTTTTCACAGTGGAATGCGTGGAGCGACAAAGCGAGTCCGCCAATGATTTCAACGAGTGGTTATGTTTTTTCACTCCCATTTTCTGCATTATCCATTGTTATTTTAGAATATTTTCAGCAACTCATTTTGGGGAGCAGAAAATGTATTTATGCCGTATAGAAATAAATTAGGCTTTTAAAATGACGTTCAATACTGAGCAAATTTGGCCATCTCTAGTCCGATAGCTTGAATTTTTAGTCTGCCATTATTTAATAGATTACTTATTTTTACTATTACGAATATATTGCATTTAGTAATGTANACTGGATACCAAGAGACGTGAAGAGACCAAGAAGAAGACCAAGGGACCGATGGAACAGAGACATCATTCAGTATTTAGGGGTAACATGGCAACGAGAAGCTCAGAATAGAGAGAATTGGAAAGCGCTTGGAGAGGCCTACATCCGACGTCGGATTGAAAATGGCTGATGATGATGATGATGATGATATATATATTGGACTTTTTAACCTATTTTTGGCCCTCTTTCCACGTCGGTTTACCTATATAAGTCAGGAGTAAATCTGTATGTCTCTTTATTCTTTCTATATCCAGTCTATCGCAGGGGTTGCAAGGCTTAGGCATGCGCGCCCAAAAGGGCCTTTCTTTTATTACACATTCACAGTTTATCTGTGACTGGACCCCTCCTGTATTTTGCGATATACTCGTATGATTTGCATTCATATGGGTGATACACCCACAAGTTGGCGCTAACCCACAAGAATAGTGAAAGGACACTTCTATATATTAATCGCCATTAATGACATACCCTTGTTAATGGATGGAATTCCAAGGGATAATTTCGACTGAATGACTGTCTTCCTCGACGGAGACAGGCAAAGGGCAGCAATGGACTATCGAAACCCTGTTAAGGGAAGCCGACTTTGAGAGAGAAACCAAAACGGAGACGAAGGTACAGTTATTCTGCGATGCGTTACGCGCCTTCTGCAATGTGCATTCCCCTCCACCAATGCTTTACTGTCTCCTTCGCACGGTTTGCGCAACGCCCGTTGATTCTCTTTTATTTTTGTGGCGGAGCGGAAGAGAAATGGATTCCCGGAATGCGCGGCTGACCACCTCCCCATGCACTCCGCCAATCGTGTGCTCAGGGAGACCGCCATGCTTATTCACCATCATTGCGCAGAGAACAAAGAAGGAATGCAACATCCATTTATTGCCCTCTTCCTCGTTTACTTTCAGACAAAAGGCGATGCACGTCTTCTTAGCGGAAGTGGGACGAGATAAAAAAACATTCCCTTGATGACGTAAGAGATTTAAAAAGTACAAGGGCGCAATACGTATTTCTCTTAAGACGAAATGCAGCTTCGATACTACAAGGAGGATATTATTCTAAGAGAAAATCTACCTTGAAATTAAACTGAGCTCCTACGTATCAATGATAGGAAAAATGTGAAATAATGTACATATTAAACCTTTAATTTTTTTAAATAATAAATATCTGACCAGTACAGTGCAAATGGATTCTGAGGAGATTCATTAATTCATTCTAAATTGAGACTGATTTCTTATGGACAAATGAGTGTAGTATAGAGGTACTTCTTTTTGCACTACTTACAATTTTGACTTATATAGAGTTTTGAAGCACTGACTGAGTCAGTTTCGCGGAAATATTACAAAAATTAATTAATTAAATTAGTAATCCATTTCCCAAATTACTGATAAGCCGATATAGTAATTGGATCTCGATCGCTTCACCTTTTGATTGGAGATGAGGTGAGCAAGATTAGAGGAGGACATTCCTCACTGAACCAGAATTCTATGAGTGGAAAAAGAGTACGCCTGTATTCTGCGAGACACCTCTCAATTGAGATTAAAGGACCCCCAAGACAGTTTCAAAGGTCGTATATGAAATTAAATGGGTTCTTACAACCACTGCCGTTTAGTTGCAATTTATTTCAAAATGTTTTAATAATTTTCTCAAATGGAATGGATTCAAGGACCTTTTCAACTTAACGGGAAGCTATTGACTTATTATCTTCGATAACTTCGATGGTTTCGGCATTTACTAGGTGATGTGCCATAACTGAAGGAAAACAATTAATTGGACTCAGAATTTTAATTATGCTACTATTACAGTATAATTTAAATGAGTCTAACTAATTGCGTTTATTTTGTTATCTTCTATATAGTTCTTATCATAATCTTCAATAATTATCGTATATTATAACAAAAAATTAGATATATATGCCAATTACAGAAATTCCAAAATATTCATCAGTAGATGAAGTAAAATCGGCATTATGTAATTCATTTAACAATGAATTTTGAACGCTTGAGCCCGGGTGATGTTTGCGTACATAATATTCGAAATGTCATATAAATTCAGACTTATGTGATTGTCTTTATTCATAGAAATATATCTTCCTCTACTGATTATCTCATCGTGTTTATTCTTAGCAATCTAATTTATATACGATGCAATTCATCGCATTTTTTCACTATTCTTATATTTATTCACATGGTATTTTTATCTCATTCGGTGTGTTTTAAATAAATAACTAATTGGCTAATGGATGGTAAATAAATGTGTTAATATGCCAAATTTTGACTGAACATCCCTCATGTACTAAGTACTTAATTTACACTTTTTAACAACAATATCATAGATAATGCATACCACTATCAAATACAAAAAACATTAATTTATGAAAATTTCAATTTCAGATAAATTAAATGTTTTTACACAGTGAAAACATTTATAAGTAAATTCAATTTCAAGTACTCAACTTCATTTACATCCCGCTTAGTTCAAATATTGCCCAGAGCCAAAGCGATATTTCCGATTTACACAGTTCTTGATTAAAACATTTGAACATTAGCTCCAAAGCCACTGAAAATTAACGAACAAATCGCCTTAATATATCATACAATCGCCTTTACATCTTGAAAAAAATATATTAATAATAATAAGTTAATAGCCTGTCAATTTATATAGTTATTTTACCAACACTATGAAGTAATTTTGATTTCAAAGCGTAATATATAAACTAACGCTTGTTGGATTCAACTAATAATTATTCAACATTGAAATACTGATTTGAAAAATTTTGTATCATTATCTCATACATTCTTCAATGTTTTCATCAAACATAAGTTGTAAGAATGTTTCAAATGAAGGAGAGTCAGGAAATATCACTTTTATCGATATTTCGCGAAACCTAATCCTTTTACATCCAAAACGCATTTAAAAACAGAAATTTTCATTGCAAATATTTGCGTTGCTAAAAATAACGTATTTCCAATCATTTTTAAGTTCTTAATGTTAATTTTGGACTAAAATATCGAACGTGATGATAACCAATAAATATTTTAAGCAATCTCAATTTACCTAAATTTCAATATCTGCCATTTAAAGCGTTTTGATTCACTGAAAACATTTAGAAGTAATTTCAATTTAAAGTAGTCAACTTAATGTACATTTATCACGCTTGGTTTGTAACATTTGGAATACTACCCAGAGCATTCAACATTCCTGCTTTACAAAGTTCTTGATTTTAACTTTAGAACTGTAAATCATCATATATTGAAAACATTTAATTTCGATCTTAGGTTGTGAAAGTGTATAATTATTTAACCAACACTGTGAAGTAACTTTGATTGAAAGCGTTACATTTACTTACGCTAGTTGTATTCAGCTAATAATATTTCAATGTTTAAGCACCGATTTGAGGAGTTACGTATTATTTTACATATTTTTCAGAAGTTTCCCCAAACCGCGTGCAATCTTAGGGAAACACATTATTGGCTTCGTGGTCCGACTCCGGGTCTTTCCGGGATGAAAATGAGTTTTCGCAGAGTTTCCAGCAATTAGTAGAATTCCAACGCAGTTTACCGCGTATGTCTTGATCTACACGTTTCTGAGAGAGTCAGACTGATGGACGGACACTTCGAAACTTATATGATATGATTGTAATACCATCAGGATATCCAATTTTCGCATTGATAAGGATCTATTCACATTTAATCCTTTATTCTGCTCTTGTCCCTGAAGAAGCTATTTTAGATAGTGAAATGAAGGGAGGACAGGATTTAAGCGTTGACGGTTTGTAGAGTACTTTTAAACTGCAAATATCTAAGCATATTCAAAAACCTCAGAATATATTTCATCTCGGAGACGCAATATAGTAGCATACAAAGAAACACCTAAAGGTTTATGAAGATTTCAGACTTGGAAAGCAGAAAAAGATAATGTGATATCCCGTCACAAAACAAAAGAATGGATTAATATATCTAATAAATAAAAGCTTTTATACCCTTGGTAAGCTTGGAAGTAAAAATATCAAATACAGAAAGCAAAAGAAAGAATACATAGAGCGATTATAAGGCCAAATATACTACAGAACACTGCAAATTCAGGAGAGGAAATATCGGAGACAAGGCAATCAATGGAGGGGTCGGAAATGAAAGTTTTACGGAAGATCAAGGGAAATAATTAGAGGGAAAGAATGAAAAGTAAAAAATATAGATATTGGATGTTAAAAAGAAGAAAATATTGCAACTTGTTGATGAAAAAGGTAGCAAAGACACCGCTGAGACTATACGACGTGTTCGAAGAGTATTAAGGCCGAAAGAATTATATCTTGAGATGTTATTTGAAAGCTAAAATAAAATCCTAGATGCCCATAACGAAGACAGAAAGACAAGAGAAATGCAGAATTTAAGCAATTTGCCGAGCAATTGGCCTGCTTCGGTATGTACGAAAGAATAATGCAAAACCTACTTTCTTCCGAAAGATCTTAGGAAAAATCTTGTCAATTATCCCATTAATAAGTGGGTTTTGTATTATTGCGGAAATGTGTGCAAAGAATTCGTAAATTTATAATTTTCTCGCCAACACTTAATCGTAGCAGGATGCATCAGATCTTATAGACCTTCCTTCCGTTTATTCTTCGAAGAAGGAATCTTGCTCGGCGGATTCTGTGGCTGCATCAAGTGGCGCCATCCGTATGAGACGGCGGAAGCAGGAAATTAGATATAAATCGAGGTCAACGGTTCAAATGTTTTAAAATAAAAACTGAGACGGAAGTTTGTTGGAATAGAAGGGGGAGATTTCGGAATAAAATTAGTGCACTGAGAGAGAGAAAGGGAGCTTCAACGGATATCACAGCATAAGAAGGAATAAAGAAGGGAGAAATTTTGAAGGACAAAAATTGCAAAATACATTTAAAGACGTAGAAAAAATGTTAGAAGTAGATTATATCTCACTATATTTACAAAATAATAAAAGTCAATGCGGCCTATGTGAAAATTTCAAACTATCCTAAATGTGGAAACGAATTCCAAATGTAATCCATTTCCCAAATTACTGATAAGCCGATATAGTAATTGGATCTCGATCGCTTCACCTTTTGATTGGAGATGAGAATAAATAAATAAATAAATGATAAGTTTACTGGATAAGTTCAGAGAAGATACTGTCGTAGAAGATACAGCCGATATTATGCGTCCTGCCAGTTACATAGGACGCATCAGATTCTGAGAGAAATTTCAGAGAAATACATGCTAGAACGAATCGATTCNAATATAATTTTGCACGTACGCGAGTACCGCGAAGATTACGTAGGAAAGTCACAAAAGAGTATAATTAGTCATATAATTGTAAATGAATATTATAAATATATATGAATATCTCCGCTCACTACGGCCTATGGCAGCCGATCTAATAGACATCCTTAGTTTCTATATATCCGCCGCAAACGCAGTAAAACAATAATTCTTTCAACACCTTCATTATAACTCGATTCAAAGGCAATGACATTAATTCCTCTATTGTCATCTCCAAATCCCCTTCAACACTACTACTGGTAGCTAAGGGGACACTTTTGAAATAGCGTGGAACTCTGAGAAGTTACGAAACATTGTATCAACCGTCTCGTGATGCCGAATCGAACAGAATAAAGCCCTTTAATGAACCTCCACCAGTCGTCCCTTAACTTCTTAAGTTCGTTATTTCTAATTTAATTTTTCAGAGGAAACTCAAAGAAATCTAAATGAACTTTTCATGCATTTCTCCTTAATGTAATTCTTATCAATGACCTGAAGTTGAGCATGAAACATCAGTTGTGCAGAAAGTTGTCTTTTATGCTCAGAAGGACAACATTAAGTTTGGAAGTTATGAGACGCCTACTTTTGAAAAAACATGCGCACTTCTGCACAAAAGCCTTTGACTTTGGCGCTAATCCTTTGCATAATCGCATCCTGCAAGCCATTGTTAAGACAAGATTGATTAAACCAGCACTACTGAAGGAAAAGCATCAAAGTTTCAGAAAGAACTCCGTATAAGCTTGTGCCGTGACTTCGTTGTACGACTGCACGAAGGAACAAGGAAAGTTCGCATTTTTACCAACCACAATATTTAGTGCAACACGGCATTACTTTCGACTCATAGAATCAGTTCTTTACCTCTGTATCTGTTGATTCCTCCATAAGTCGAAACCATGTTCGTCTCGCAATAAATATAGTGGTTGGTAAAAATACAAATTTCCCTTCTTCCTTCCGAATTCCATATTATAATCACAACACAGATTAAATCTCAGATATCAGATCTCCCCCAAGAATACAGAAAGTATCAACAATTTTAAAATTGTTGATAGTTTTTGATTTCGCGCTTCACAAGAATGAATGACTGAATGAAAATATTAAGAAACTAGTAAACGCCCCCGTCAAGCAAGACGGAACTTAGTTTGGTTTAAATATATATCTATTATCGTATATATCTGGTCCTCCTAAGCCAGAAACAGTCCGTCGTAATATCATAATAACTTTATATATATCTAATCATTATTTATACTGTTTATTCTACTGTATTCAAGCTATGAAACCCTACTATACATACATTTCTTATAGAAAAATATAAGAACTGGTTATCCCCGTTCACTTATATGGGATAATTCATGAAATCAACATTAAAAAATGGCCTTAGTCGTCAAAGGGATGGGTTGTATATTACCCAAAAATTTTACGAAATTTCTGTGTATTTTATCAAATTTCTCGCAATTTCGAATTTATATGTGACTCACGACTAAAATAAGATTTCATGATCATATTCCTTTCTTTATACACTTGTTTCAATTTTGTAGGACCATTGTTTCTTATTTAATTTTGCAAAAGAAACGACCTCTGCAAGTTATGAAAACGTAATTTACGTATATCTCTTATGGAAACGTATTTTGTGCTTCTGGGTTCGAACCAGGGCCTTTACAGAGATGAAGATAGTCTTCCTGGGGGTTTCAGCTTCGTAGAAACACAATGCAGATTGTTTCATTTCTCTAAGGCAAGCCGTTTCTGTAATAAATATGGGGACGCACATATGGAGAGACGGACAAACGGACAGAACTTTGCTTTTTATAAAAATGATGAAAATCGAGTAAAACGCTAATTAACAACACTCTATTATCTAAGCAAATCATTCCTTTAAATTTCGTCCTGAACACACACGGTTATATCTCATCAGATTTAATAACTTTTGGATTTAATGCAAAGAAGAGCTACGAATTTAACGAAAACCTAATTTAAAGGTATCCTACTTCAGTTCAACGTCCCGATATTCATCATGAATTTTTGCTGATTGGCTTTCCTTTAGTGCTCCGTATTTATTACGCATTCGTCATTTATTTTGGACAAATGTGATAAAAATACGCCATATCTGCAATAAAACCCAATCAAAATTGGAGAAACGAAGGATATGAAAAGGTGTAATACCTCAGAGGCCAAAAGGAATTTGTGGTAGGGACGCGACTTATGAGCCCCTGGTTTAAACGGAATTAAACAACGACCATTCCATAGTTTCTCAAACCACTTTCAAACAAAAGTACGCACACGGCCAAAAAGTGGCGCAGTTTCACACCGAATATTTTGGAAATGTACAGAATCGCTCAGAGCACAAATGTTCAGCGGAAACTTGAGCGATAAATCACAAAATTATTCGTCTCCGCTGCGACTCCTCGACCGTTTCAGAAAAAGTTTCTCTTCCTCGAATAATTTCCATGCGTCTGCAACAAATTAGAACGACCGCAGTCCGAGCGACACGCCCCAGCAATTCGTGCGCCCTTACATGCACTTGGTCGATCCATCGCTGGGAGACAAAGATCCCGGATAAAGATGATAACGGCTTTGGCATGCTTTCAAAGCAAATTCTAAGGGGGGCACATCGTCTCTTAGCGCGAACATAAAGGCATGGTAATGGACAGTGGCTGAAAACTGAGAGGGGCGAGCCTCGGACTGCAAATAGGGGGGATGTGGAAATTATGAAAGGAAGGAAGAGGGGAAATAAAGTGGAAGAATAGAGGAAATAAAGGGCGAGAAAAGAAGCACCGAATGAGGAAATCAGGAAAACGGCCCTCCGAAAAAATGCTTACAAGATGGCGAAATTCCTCGAAGATAAATAAAGGAGAATTAATATATGAAATCGTTTACGCGTGGCTGACCATGATAGTGCGCACTGAGGAAAGGTACTCCATTTATAGAACTCTTCAGGAATGCTCTTCACCGTGTTAACACTGCGATTCTAAGAAAGTTTCCCCGTTATACTATTTCATTGCAAACAAACCAACAGTATTACCGGTTATTTGTTTCACTAAATCACTATGATTGGTCCAATGAATGCATTGACCACATAAACTACGGGCTTTTACATATTTAGACATAATGAAGAAAACTTGGAAGTAGGAAAGCTTAATATTTCATTCTTAAAGGAGATTTCTTCGAAAGAATTGATCGAAACGAATTTACTGCAGCGCGTAAGAGCGCTAGACAGAAATCACATTCCAAATTTACGCATCCTATGAGAAAAAACACTCCTGGTAGATCATTATTCCCGGTATATATTCCAACTTAATCAGAAATTGTAGCGATAACATGTAAAGCACCAGAAACGTAATTCTAAGAGGATTACATTTCTGGCGCTTCATTAAATACAAACCTCTAACTTATAACGGAAGCTATTTCTAAACTCGGATGTATAAAAGTTCCAATTTAGCCTCTCTGAGAGAGTTTTGAATTCCAGGTGTTCTTGCCTGAAATTGTGGAACGCTATCTAAAACAAATCAGAAACGTACTACACGAAATACGTCTACGCAAGTTATTAGTATCTTGTAGTTAGGCGAGACAAGGAATGTCTACGACAGGAGATTCGCTCCATTTATCGGTATTTTTGGCAAAACTGATAGCTTTGCCACGTTTGATACAATTGTTTCGTAACAAAAATTTCGGGTGAAAAATAAAATTGTTAATAAAATAATACGATGATTAGCTACAAATTTGACTCCAAGCTCCAAGTTAATTGGGGTCCGCAAGAATACTTCGAGTAAATTTCTCTTCAGATTTGGGTCGGTTATTTATATTACGTTATCACGACATTCACACCACAAAATATCACAATAACAATAAATAATCCTCGGCGCGTTAAATTAACTTATGGGATATAAGTGAAGGTAAAGACCTTCATTTAATGACGGCGTAAGTCAAATAGATCTTTCAAATCAAGCGGTACAAGAAGATGCTAAGGACAGGATTTTTACTATCGTTTCCATTACCAATAGATAGTATTAAAAGGTGCTTGTTAGAAGTTCCACAGTTCTGGGAACTGTTTCATTCACACATATCCCTCCCCGTTTCTCTAAGAATTTCCTTCGAAATATAAGTTACGCTTTACGACATAATAGTTACCGAATTAAAATAGCATCTACTGATCTGTTCTTTTGTATTTCAGCGCCCTCTAATTGGTTACATTAGGAGAAATGCTCATTTTCATTAAGTTGATCCATGTTTTTGTAAAATATTTTATACGAGATAACTTGTAAAAGAGTTAATTGTTTCATTTGAGTGGAAAACGGCGATAGAAATGTAAATGCGCTTAAAATTATTGCATTTTACATATCTAAAAACTTTAGTTTAACTTGGTAATTTCTTTTCTGTAATAATTAATAATTCTGTAATGTAATTAATAATTGGTAATTCTGCTATGGAATTTGCTCAGACTGATATCTATGTAGCAAGCAGTTCGCCATGATGTTGGAAGAAAATTTCGTAACAATGCAAGCAGAATGCCCAAAGGCTTAGTTAAGTTATGTCATAAGAAAACATAATACATAGATACTATTTTAAGGGTAAAATTGAAACTATAAATTTTAAATTTAATCCATTTTTATTAGATAATTCAACTTCCTTCAGTAATATTCCCTAAACTTTCGTGAGATTGATGTGAATCTACAATAATTTCCATCAATATTTGAATAAGTAGCAAATTTATCATTTTGACCCAAACTCATCTTTTAGACAAAAATTGCATCTACCTTTCATCTTTGAAAGCGTATTTTCATATTTTCCCGGATGCAAAATAACCTTAGTTACACTGTTTCTGGCCACAATATCGCGTAGCGCAAAGCTGAATATTTCACGTGAACTCGGTCAAAGTAAACAGCCGCCGAGGAATTCAATTAAACTGAAGCTCGACAGGCTTGCCGTTAATTATCATGTCCATTATTTCCAACATACACCTGCGACGGACCGCTAGCCGAAATGTGAAAGGTAATTCCGAAGCCACTTTCCTCCACTTCCCGATAATACGCATAAGAAACTCCGCTAACTCCTCAAAGACTCCGTTTGGTACACGCGAAGTCCATCAGATGGCTCTGACAGTAGCGGAGGAGTGATTGGCGGGTCGCTATGCGAGTGGAGGGGGTTTCCACGCATGCCTTTGGGTTGTCTCCGGTCGGAGAGATTAACTTGGGTGGAAAAGACGACAGGTCTCGTGGTATGTAATTAAAGCAAGGGTTGCTACTTTGGACGAATTCAAGAGCGGGGCGAAATATTGGGCAAAGTTTTCGTTCCGAGTGAACTGCGAGTATCGGAGGCTGAAAGGATGGATGTTACGCGTGTCAATTAGCAACTAAGTTGTCTTATCTGATGTTTTAGGAGAGCTCCTGCCGGGGACGGATGCTGCTTACTTCAGTTTCAAAGTTCACCATTTGTATCACTCTTTTATAGGAATGATTGGCATTATCAATCATTCCAATCAGACGGATCCTGTAAGCACGCAGCATCACGTTACGACTTATCTTTGAGTGCTGCAATACTTTCCTTACAGAAGTAACGAAATAACTACCATCGTACACATATCTTCCGTAGATCCTCTGTCTGCTAGTCTGTCCACAAATCTATACCATATAGACCATTTCTCTAGCAAAATCCAGTAAATTTCAATCAAACTTCTTATACCTCACCTTTGCAACAAAGAAATTAGGCCGTGCTAGTTTCATGACAAAGTCTTGAAGTCGTTTGGCTTCAGAAGAAAGTACGATTTTTAAACATGCGAAATCAGGAACTTCTCAGAATCTTTTACTTCTAGTGCTTATATTTTTGCATGAAAGTGAGGTTTTGCACAATACCTAACTTTATTTTCCTCCCAGAATTTAAAGAAAATAAATGAATAATAAAATAATATGAATTTCGCACAATTCAGCTTGTTTTAATAATACATATTGAAAAGACCTCTCGTATATCTGTTGATTTTCGTTTAATAATAAAAAAGAAAAATAAACGAATAAAAAAATGAAAAAATCAATGACACTCAAAGCTATTATAGTGGAAAACATCTTTAAAAAACTGACAAAAACATCGTATTGATGTATAGAGTACCAATAATACGGTTTGAGTGTCGTAAAATTTGAGTTAATAATGATTTGCAGATTTTTGTCCCATTTTAATACATTGAGTTTTGCAAAACTGTACTTTGTTATTATCACATAGCATATAAATTAGAATATGATGAGCCGTTTCCCTCTGTGTTTGGTTTACTTTCGGCTATCAATAGGGAATACACATCAGCAAAATCCTATCGCTATTTCCATTAAGTTTAACGTGTATTTAAACGGAGGAGCTCTTTGTAGGGGCTCTCACCAATCATCGGGGATGATTGCAGCTTTTAAACCAGGTATGACTAAATTCTTCCTCTCCGAGTTTATTTGATGTTTCTACGTTGCGAAGGCTTCATGAGTCAGAGTACCGGAATATTTGGGTTGAAATCAATTAACCAACATAATATGAATCACAAAAGAGACGGACGAGATGGAGTAATTTCTTTTCCACAGAAATTAAATAGGTAATGTTAGATTATGAATAGTTCGCTCTAAATGAATAGATTGTGGTCATTAGCTCTGAGTTGAAAATTGAATACAGTGAAGAAATCATGTCTTTTACTAAACAGAAGGAAACTAAATAACTTACATGGATCTTCCATAAATGCTTATCTGGAAGCAGCTTTTGTTTGCTTCTTAGGGACAACACGGGTTGTTTGCTTCTATAATAATTATGTTTCCCCAATCTCGGAAGATCTAATCAAGAACACCTCCGAGATTTACTCAAGAATTTCCTAATAAAGGGAAGAATTTCTTTCATTTGATGGAATAGCTGAGTTTGATTTTCCTGTGGATCGTTATCTTGGTAATAATGGTTGCTTTAAAATCTACGGTGGTGGCCGTAATATTGTGGAAACTCGTAATTGCTGCGGAAAAAGTACATATAATGGTTGCTTAATTAATGGTTAATTATTATGGTTATTAATGGTTGTGTAATATAATGTTTGCTTTCTTGTTTAAGTAGTCTGTGAAATTTTTAACAATTTCGTGATACGTCTGTGCTAAAAAGGTTATATATTTATTCAATTTTTCTATTTCGATATTAGAACAGGCATGCGATTGGAGGAAGTAAAATTACTGCAGAAAGTTTGACCTGTAGTGAAATATGAAAGGTAGCTTCATGAAAATTCTTAGTATTACAGTGTATCAAGTTCTTAGGTGTCAACGAATGCTATTCCAAATTGATGGCTTATTATTATTCTTATCTTAAAATTGGCGATAATTTGCCATTAATATATTTTCTTCGAGATAAGCAACTAAACTAAACATTCTGAGGACTTCTAGTAAATCTAGACTAATTCTTCCGCGTAAAGACTAAGAGCCGATGAGTAAAAATACGCTTCATTACGAACGTTTAACTTCATAGCGATCCGTTTGGCAAATATATTCCATCAACCAATCAACTCAAGGCGTGAGCATCTACTTCACGATCTACCACCAACTACTCATGGTATGTTATTGAGAGTTAAATGTTTCCCAATCAAGGTCAAGAAGATATTTAATATTATAATGGTGTTATAGTAAGAGTCCAAACTATTAATTCTCTCCGTTGATTAATTTCTTTAGAAATCTAATAAAAGTTTATCTATTCTAAAATTAAAATAGAATGAATCCATCGCTGCACTGGCTAACAATGAGCGAAAATTAAAGCGTGTTTATCTTCATCATACAGACAAAAAATAAGATATTGTTGACAGATTGTTGACTAAAGGTTTAAATGAATTTAACAAGCATTGAAGAGCGCAGATGATAATTTTGCATCATCAATTAAAAATTATACGATAAAATCAGAATTCATTTAATAGAATTTAAGGTTACAATCATAAAGGACCACGATGAACATAGTTTCATCAAATCAATTGCTTACATTTTGATCGTGAAATTATATCGTAATCACTCCTATAAATTTGAGCATTAATTTGAAAGAAGAATTTTTCTACAAGCATAAGGAAGTTAGAGATCACAATGAATTGTATAATGCCTAATTATGCAAAGAACGAGAAGATCATGATTTTCAGAGATAATGAAAGCTTCACGTCAGCAAAGCGTCTTGGTCGCTTCTCCGAAACGGAGGAAAGGACAAAAGAGATTAGAAATTCCTACCACAGAGTAATACCAACTAATTCGTTTTCCTCACGAGTAAACTGAAATAGCAGCGTTTTATTTTTTCTATCCGCCGAACCAAAATATTATCGAAACAGGATTATTCTTGTAACGGAAGAATGCATCACAAGGAAATGGTATGTCCGTTTTTCCTTGGGAGTAAAATGATTCGATTTAAGAACGACATAAATTCTGATTGATTTTCCATTTGGAAATTTTATAATGGAAATCTAAAAGGAAAAACTTACAGATTACCATATTGGTGAAAGGACAACCAAGCATTTCTGTATGATTTACTTTGCGTGACACTGAATTAAAATATGAAAATATGGTGTTCGCTGATGAATATTGAGCCCCTTCATAACACCCGAAGAGGACATGTAAATGGGAAAGGCAGAAATCACTACCACATTGAGGGATTCACACGACGAAAGCTGTTAAATACGAGTTTTTGTGAAGATGCCCTTACGAATTACATTTCACATCACGATTGCAAAACTTTACAATTATCGTAATACAGCAACTCTAAAGCACTCCTGAAACATTTTACAAATAATAGGACAATTTTAGTTTCATATAAAGATTCACGTAATTAGGAGAATAAGAAATGTCAGAATCGTAGTTACTCAACTGTAACAGTAGACGCACTTACATTCGAATTGGGTGTTAATTCGAGAATCGTTTAATCGAACAATTCAGTCCGAAATCAAATCGATAAGGAGACGGAAAATGAACATATTGCAGGAAGTCTTAATAAAAGTAGTACTATTGAAAGTACTTCGTCAGGAAGACAGGAAGTCTTAATAAAAGTAGTACTATCGAAAGTACTTCGACAACTAAGGTCATTTTGCACGTGGGCCCCCACCGGGAATCGAACCCGGGACCGCTTTCACCGAATTCGAACGCGTTGTCCACTTGGCCAACCGGTAGCCCAGGTTTAATATCATCTCATCAAAGTCCCATATGAATTACTGGCATAAAATGTTACAAAGGGACGGCTTTCATTGAATGCAAATGACGGAGCTATTTTGGTCACTAATCCCTACTTCAACGCATACACTTCAATTACGAAGCAAATAGTTAGAAGGCGAATTATGAAACGTATCCCCCGTTTCAGCAATGAAAATATGTTTCAGGGATCGTCGAATCTAAAATTAATAAGGGAAAACGATTTCCTCGTCTCGCCCTCCTTCATATTTCTGGTAACAGTGAGGCCAAGTTCCAGAAATCGCCCCATTGAAAAAATATATGGTGCGGTTTTTGATACATTTTTCACCCATCCGTAATCCCGGTCGACCCGGACGTGGTCACCAAGGCAACGCAGCGACTCCGTTTTTAAGGGCCGTTTGTTACCCTCCCCAATCTGGATACAAAGAGGTCATTTACTCCACTCGTATTAAAAATGGAACAGATCTCTCGGACAAAGTAGGAAGCGGCTATTTGAAAACACACCGTGACCCTCATTACAGACCAATGACGCCATTATGTGCCCTATCGACCTCTCGGCGCACACAAAAACCCATCGGAGATACGTTCGCCGGTTGACAACCAAGTAAACGATCCGCACCACTTCTTTTCTCTATCCGAATTGAATGCACGGCCTTTCTTCCCCAACCACTGCCATCGATTCTATCTCCAGTTCTTCTTAGTCCCTTTTCATCCGTCTCTTCTTCTTCCACTGATTATTACACTGCGTGGGCAGATCTTGAAATGGAAAGGAATTCCGACGTAAATACAATAATTGCAAGAGAAGTGGATGTCTCAAGTGCGCTTGTATGCGGATGTGACAGCAATTAAGAACTGAAAATAATTTGAGAAGGACAGTCAAAATTTAACGTAAATGAGGAGATGTAATTAGTATCATATATGGTAAAAGCAAACAAAATTACGGCAACATTTTTAAAATTAGAAGTTCGTAAAGATAAAGAAAAACTTAATAGAAGAAAGTTCACCTGAATAAATTGACTGATTGATAGCTGAATTGGTTACAAAGTTGTGAATACTGACCAAATTTGGGGAAAAGTCTCAGAAAGACCACGAACGTGATGAGACGCGTTAAATCGTAATAGAAGTTGAGAATTGTTGAATAGAGCGATGCGAAGTTGAGAATTGTCGAATAGAGCGATGCGAAGTGGAGAATTGTCGAATAGAGCGATGCGAAGTTGAGAATTGTCGATATAATTTTGATATCAAAATGACGGGAGATACCGGAGAAATGCTTGCATTCATGTATAATTATAGCTTCACTATTATCTTGTATCCACTATGAATTTTCTTTGCAATTGTAAGTGATTTTGCTATCATTGAGTTGACTCGTTTTACATTTACTCCGTATTACATTTTTATCCTTCATTTATTAAGGGTTTTCTCCATCCACTCTGCTTTCATAGAATTTGGCTCTTCTCCTTGATATTGCTACACATTCCTTAACTCTCATTTAGGTGCATTCATTATAACTGAGATTTTATTGGTAAAAAACAGTTTTAGTTTCAGCCAACGATTATTTGTCTAACAGTATGACTTCGAACGTTCCTTCTGAAGATTAGTTTTGAAATCCTTACGCGATGTATCAAACGAAGAGACAGTATAAAAATTGTTAAAGAAAAGAAATACAAAAGAAAGGTACTTTAGGTTATGAATTTCAACTTTACTCTAAGTTTCGTAATGTAGTTACAATATTGTAACGTGTTAGAAGTATGGGGTGGATGAGAGTCGTTATGGTTTTTCGTTTACGAAGTATAAAATATATTCACCTTTATTGAGAGTCAAAGAAATGTCTGCTGTTGATCACCAACAGAAAATAGTAGGTTTCTTCCTCTTAAGTCTGTGATAGGATACAATAAGAATCTAAATTGACGGCGATTGCTGAGCATTTTTCGACGTATAACGTGGAAGGCCCCCGTACATCCGTGTACCTGATAAGAGGCACACAACACCTAATCCTCTCGAACCAGCGAAGGACAAGATGCACTTCATTTTCAGGACAAGATAAGACCTCATTGCAGCACAAGCTTCATTAGGTCGCGCAACACGGAAATATTGAGGGATGTCTTGCTTATTAACTCATGCAAATTTCCTTAAACGGGAGACCCAAAAACTTCGGATGGAGCAGACGATTAAGGGTTCTATAATCTCGCTTTCTGCGTACGACAATAGCCACGCTTATGCTTGAATGTAATACGTATCATACTGCTGTAACGACAACTTTATTTCAAAAGAGAAATTATCCAAGACAATCTTGTTTCTACTTGCTCGGAACCCCTTCTGACTTAAGAGGAATAGATGTACACAAAGAAAGATATATTTTAAAGTAACTTATATCAAGTTAATGCTTGATGAGGGAGTTTACTAGCAATTTCATAATATTGTATATATTATTCCAAAGTAGACAATTCTGATCTATATTTTATATATTTTACTATTTCGTTTAAATAAAAAACTTGCAAATCCCTAAAAAATCAAGATGAAATGAGTTAAAATAAAATACGATAATTATGTCATATTTCACCAAAGGGATATCTCACTCAAGGGATGTTTTTCCCAAGGGGCATTTCATAACTCGCTATTATTTCAGGCTTTTGTCTGCTTTGAGATATTTTAACATAATTAAAATATTTGCACTTATTTGTTCTTATTTTTTAGAATTATCTTGCTGTGCTCGCCTTTTAAAATACCGTAAATATCCTTCCCGTGAAATGTTTCTTGGGTAAAACGAGAAATGGGTGAAAAGTCCTTTGACGAAAAAAATTCACGGAAGTGACCGTCACTTCTTGGAATGAAAATTCTTGGGTGAAATGATTTTGGTAAAAATTTCCCTGGATGAACAATCTTTAGGTGAAATATCCTTGGATGATAATTATCTTGGGTGAAAACGTGGAGTGAATACTATAATATAAGACTGTTGCAATGTAGATCAATAATAAACTACATTTACATATTGTGGACATTTTAATAATGCACCCTAACTGAAACTGTAGTTAGAAACAACAAAATTGGCGTTAAACGGAGTCAGTGATAAATCTTTTAATTACTATATATCTCGATGTGCTTTCTAAGGAACCATACCATACGACACAAATTAGGTGTGGTACCATTACAACTATTTCTACTGTTAGATTTTTTTCCGGTTTAGGAGGTTCTCCCCTTGACATTTCAGACATTGTTTCCGAAAAAGGGCGATTCCCAGAAATCGGTAATTCGGAACTTCCTGTTGGCCTCCACACGCGACATCCTCTTGCCGACGCACGACTTATAGCGTAATAAAAACCTCTAACTAATTCTTTGGTACTTAATGGACAACTGAGGGCAGTAGTTCCCGACCTGGGTCGTAGGTGACGACACAGCGGAAGACAAAGGCAAATTTTGTTGAATAGTTGACGAATAGTTAACGAAGAAATAAAGGAGTTTGGAGGAGTGTGGTATGCCATAAGAAGCTAGACAGCTTAGAGTTGGTACAAGATTATTTGCCACTTTCTTTTTCGAAAACTACCTGGATACTGGAAAGCATCCCTTCTAGTTTGAAAATAAGAATCAATCAATAGAACTTCGGTGGATATTTCCCAGCTGCTCAAAAGTTGATTGAGCCTATTTATTCCCTTCCTAAATGGTACAAAGAAACAACACACAATGGAAAGCATTTCGAAAAAGTCACGCCACCTCTTTGATTGACAAACGCCTCTACGAAACACCGTTTTAGGGCGATTCTGGGAATAAAAAATGAAGGCTAAGGGGCAACAGCCTATTGTTGCCGCGTAATCTCCTGGAAATGCAATGGCACACGAAATGTGCAATCTATAAGGGCAATCCCTTCGTCGCACTGAAACCAGAATAAAAGAATCCATCCAATCTCCGAAAATTTTCTAAGAACCACATCTGAGAAAGAGAAACACTTCCAGGAAACACTCCATCTCTTTCTCTTCAACTCAAACACCTCCAGCGTTCGCTCTGTTCTTATAAACATCGCCGCCTCCAAAAACCCTTAGTGGAGGGATTTAAGGAGCAAGTTGGCCCTAGGGTATCCCAAATATCAACGTTTATTGTTCTGACCCTTCTCTGGAGAAAAGGGCCTTTCCCTTGTCCTCTTTGTCGCTCGCTCATAACGATTCAATAAATATTCTCCCGAGATTGCATTTATACTCGTTGAGATCAAACTGCAAAAGAGTATGCATTCTATCGCTGGCAACTCCGCATAGAAGTGGACTTTGCTGATCGTTTGTCGTTGTATTAAAACGCGTAATTCATCACTAATGCCTTAAAAATCCATGAATGTGTTGGATGAAATTAGAAGCCAAGGTAATGAATCACTCTGTTAAGTGAAACATTGCGAATGTGAACGTTGCGAATTCCAGTTTACGTGCCTTGATTGAGAATGCTCGAAATATTGTGACGGAAAAATGACTATAGCAAAATATCGATTTTTAATTTTTATTAAACAACTGGGTCGACGTAAATATTACTACTTGGTTTCTATACTTGTTACGGGTATGTTTCATTTGAGTTCCATTTGATGTCCTCAATATTAATGTCATAAGCTGAAGAATATGACAAATCATTTTTAAAACATGCGCGAGATAATTTACAGTCATTGTATGTGTCCATTATCTTGTATGTATCTATGAATATGGTACACATTGTCAGATAAACAGTGATGTGCGTAACAATTTTATTTGAGCAGAATTGTAGGAATGTTCAATCTGTTATTATTAATTTGATATAAATCCTTCTCAGTATTATATTATCGTTTATAATGCAATTACAGATGTAGTGGAGTCAGCTGATAGGATGTTGAGGCCATGTAACCGCTTTCTCAGAGGTGGTCAATCGAGTGTCAAAGAAGTGGCGTATTTCTCGATCGTTCATCCACTACTTGAGTACTGTTGCGCAGTATGGAATCCGCACGAGAAGGGTCTGATCCTAGAGCTTGAACGCGTACAACGCAGAGCAGCTCGTTTCGTTAAAGAAGACTACGGTATCAGTGTGTCATAAATGATCAAAACCCTCGGTTTGGAATCACTTGAGGATAGCAGAACCGAGTATAGGTATAAACTATTCGAGAAATATTAACGTAGTGATTTATATAATGAAATATGCGACATCATTTTCCCGTACTCGGCGAGCGCGATTTTCTAGAGCAGACGATTAAAGAGATATGGCGAGATCATAGCGAGAACGGGAAGCTACTGATGGTCTCTTTTTTCAGATAGTATTATATATACAATCAGGTAGGCAATTAGCGAGTTCGGTGTTTTTACACTCCCAGCTATAAATCTGTATAGATAAGCTTAGCTTCTAATACGTGACCTTTATTCCCCATGAACGAGAAAAAGTCGTCAATCTGCATCAATTTCATCGTGGATCTGTTACTGCTAGATTATGTTGAGGTTTAGTAAAGGACACTCTGTTTATTTTTCAAAGAATGGAAGAAATCGTAAAATCAAAGCATCAATTAGTTCTGCTCATAAATTATCGTTCAAAATTGCTTCAGGGATCACAGAGCTGCCAAAATGGATTCTGAAATCCATTTTCAAGCATCTACACATGCGCTCTTGTAGTTTTACATTCGTCTGCAATTATCGAACTTTCCTTTAACTGAACCGTCCCGCAGGTTTAATATTTAGTCTACGAAAAAGAGGCGTGTGTCATTTTGAGTTTATTTGTTAGTGACGTCTCAAGAATCAGACTTAAACAGCCGAACGCAATGCTTTTTTCCCTCCTTTTCTCATAGGAATGCGAGGATGGAAGAAAGTTTCTGGAATGGTACGGGAGAGTAATAGAAGAATATTTTTGTGTAGAAGATAAGGAGATGAGAGCATTGCTGGATTCAGATGTCCGTTTCGTCATAAAAGTGACGCCTTCCGTGTAATAAAGATGTGGAGATGCTGCGGAAGGGAAGAAAGAGGTTTGTTTCTCGCTCGCGAGATGACTCTACTCGGAGAATGAGATTACTCCGTTTCTCAGTAGAATACGACGTGAAAGACGTAAACAGGAAAATATGACGACTTGAATGGAAAAAAGAATTTTTAGCCAAAGAATCATTTCTTTTCTACGAGTTGAAGCACAATTCATTTCGTCACTATAGAAAATATTATACTTAGCATAGATAATGGCCGACGGGCAACAGTACGAGTAAAATTATTTCTGTTCTTCAACGAACTTGTTAATATGCGCCTAAATTGATTGATTTTTTAGTTTTAAGAATAAGGATCTTGAAATTAATTTTTAGCATCTCCGGCTACCATGTGCTGGTGTACTAAATGCTTTTCATTTGTATTCCGGTAAGATATGAAGGAAGAATTTCATTAAAATTTTCATATCCGCAATGATATTACAATTTGGTAAGATTACTGAAAGTGCTGTTATTCGGCATAGTATTCAGATTGCTTGCAACTATGAGCTGTTATTGATTTGTTTAAACTGCTGTGTCTTTTATGTATATGTGTGTATTACTCTTACAATTATACCTCGAACGATACGCGACAACAATGAGCTAGATGTAACTCGAGCGCTTGGTAATGTAAATGTAGATGTAGATAAGGGAAGTTAATGTTCACGATATCTTGAGAAATCATGAATTACCAAATGATAATAATAGTAGTAAACGTAAAGAATTAACCCCAATTTCATAACCAGAATTACAACTCAAAAGAAAACAGATTAGAAAAAAATAATTACCTTTCATTTCATAGATATGCTGTAGTTGTAATTCAATTGATGAAAAATGTAAAATATATGTGAAAGGCGGCTTAAAGGGTATTTATGTAGATCTAATGCGCCTTCTTTGCATGGAAAAGGTGCATGAATGCTTCTATCGGTAGTATAACGTTTCCTTTACCCTGCTTTAAAATTTGCCTGAGATATTCCAATTTAAATATAGATAACTGAATACTAAGTAACTCTATTATATCAATTAGCAAAACTTTAATGCCATGATTGGCGTTTTAGTATATTCCTTATGCGATTTTAAACTATGTTTGGCACGGCATTTCGCATGAAATAATCTGTCGTCAGTATGTCGTAATCTTAATCTCGTAATCTTATGTCGTAATCTGTAATCTCTGTCGTCTATAGTTCGTTAGAACAAAGTTACGAATGAACTTCTTCTTGCAACTTTGCGGTCAGTTTTATGTGCGGTGTTAATTTCCTGTGCTCTGAATCCTCAAATTATCTTAAGACAGTCTTACATTACATGCAGCAGGTATTTTTGCTGCTAAAGGTAAGGATAATTAGGGTAAGGATATATGGAATATTTTACTTTACCGAAATCAAGTAAGAAATTTAGGCAAAGGCGAAAAAGGTTCTTATGAGTATTGTAATGTATATAACATTGCAATAATGACATGTAATTGTATAGGAGGTAAGTTATTGTAGTTGACGGGGAACCATTTTTTATGTATTTCTTACTGGCCAATGTAAGAATTTTGAGAGAATATCAGAGCTGTTTGTAAATATACATACTTCTGTATTGGTTGTAGTCTGAGATGTAAATTAGAGCTGTTTAAATTGTAATTTGAGAAGTGAAGTTTGTAAAATATTGAATACAGTGGACTGGTTTGCCTATGCTCAATTAACTTGTATTTATGTCCGTAGAACCTTTTGATACTGTTTGAGTTGTTGAATGTAGTATAATATAACGTCATCACCTGACCTACTGTCTAGCTGCTCTACTCTACCTTCGGCGAAATTGTACGATAAATAAATGAACACTAGGGAAACGTATTCTACTAAGGCTCACATATCTTCGTGTGGAAATCTCTGTAAATACCACAGATGTTGTTTCGGGTCTTGCACTTATATAGCCACTTGTTTAAAAATTAAATCGCCTTTAAACTGGAAATGGCATTCGAAAAACAAAAGATTTATTCTCTAGAGAAGCCTTCATCGATCGATCACGTGATAAAGGCCCTTTACTCATTGAAATAGCAGAGAGTTATTGGTGTTTTACACAAACTTGGGACAAATCCCATAAAACATTTACGACACGATACAGATTCATAGAGATCTATAACCATAGGTTATAAAAAGTGCGAGTGCTGTCAAGAAACGTCCATACGGAACGCGAAGCGGCTTCAACTGATGACTTTATTGGTTACATTTAAATCGCATGAAATATCGCAGTGCACACGAGCGCGGAAAAATCCGCTCGCAGCGATTTTCGCGAACACAGGTATCGATTCCGTTGCTAAGCGACGGCGGAAAGAGTCATCGGCTTTATCTAAGGATACAAGACACCCCTTCGATTGTTACAAGGTGCCATCTCATCCCCATTTCATCCGGGATTAACTGCGCCTCCCACTCACTAACACAAGGACTTTATGAATTCCGTGACGAGAGGTGCGAATTTTTTACGTTCCATTCTGACAGCAGACAGTGAATAGAGAGAGGAACTTTTCATAAAAGCGTAATATAGTAGCTTTAAAAAAAGTGAACGGTTCAGCAGATTTGATCAGGATTCCGATTTTTATCATCGTGAAGGATTTTTGCGGAAAATTGTAGTGGAAGAAAGATTTGAAACTGGAAGTATGGGCAAACTGCGCGTTTTAAAAGACGGAAGGAAGTGTGTATGCCAACGGCACGCGATGGGAGACATTTATTCCCAATAACTCCTCAGACATTTGGTACTTCTTTGCAAGCAATGCCACACAAAAATATAATGAATGACGAGCTCTAATACTTACGTAGGCGAAAAAGTAGAAATATAATCTTAAAACAATGTGAAAGGGAGAGTGCTCATATTTGGGTATGTAAACAGGACTTAAGGTGGGCTAACACCAAATAATGACTGCCTATTGCGCCTTTTTGATGGAAATAGGCTAATTTTCATACAGTCATTGGCTAATCGCAGAAGAGTCATAGGCTACAATATATGGAATACATAAACCGTGTATTTTATAGTTTTCTCACTCTATTTCTTTTGAAATTTTAAATTGCGATAATCGTGATAAATAAACGTAGAGACAACGAACATGAGGCATTCGTTAGTATTTTTTCCAAGTATATGTACTTTGAAAAAAAGCTATTGTCGAAGTGGAATTTACATTTACTTCCTCCGCGTACCAACAAGTGAGACAACCCTTCAAAGCAGCCTAAAAATGAAAAAAGGTTATATTGGCGAAAACATTCATTATTTGATTCAGATAATGCAATTCTTCTGTCAATTCTCACAATTTACGTTACAAAAACATCCAAATCTCTCCCAATAAAAAGCGACCGCAGACCACTGATTCTGAACATATTTATAATATAACCAATTCGGTGGTAATGAAAGGGATTTGGCTTAATAGCGGGTTTAGTAGAATTTTTAAGTCATTAAAATGACTTAACAAAGTGCATTATTAGGATTTTTCCAACACATGTCACAGAAATTCTATTTTGTCTTCTTCCTAAAGAAAACGGCTACATTTCATATTTTGCTTCTGAGAATGAACGGCAGTCGCGCAATATCTTTCAGTATCGAAAATTCTATTTTTAACATATAGGATGTATGGCATACTTTCTAGACGCCCCCCTGACTCTCGGTTATGAAACAATTTAGTCTCAATTCACTGAAAAGCGAGTTCTGCTTAGGATTTGTAATTATGTATTGTAGACCGCTTCTCTATGGAAACTCTGCCAATGGGCGGGTTATTCAGGCAGTAATAAATAATGCGCTGTTTATGAGTAAATTACTAGAAATATTTTATCGTTAATAACCTGTAACTGCAGTGCAACTGCTATGACGTATGTCAGCCTAGATACATTATTAAAATGCGTTTTCATTAATTTCTAATGTATAAAAATGAAGAGCAGACATATGGATCATGAAATAATAAATTGGGCGATAATATGAAAATGTGTGCATGTGAATTTACATCCGGAATAATTCATCGTGAAATCCCACCCAAAGAGAAATCTTGTTTTCCAACCTCTGCTCGAGCATAGTTATTTAATTTCTAATCTAAATGCAACCTCTTTGGAATCATTCACACTTTGACATAATAGATTCATAATACAATTCTTAGCCTCGTATTTCAATCCAAGATAATTGCGACGTATCTATAACGCCATTCATTAGCATCCTCAGTTTTTTATTTAAAAAATTGCAATTAAAATTAATGTACTTCTTTGATAAAACTACAATAAAATGAAAAATATTCTATACCAGAAAGTTGTCAATGACCAAAATAAAGTTGGTTGTGCATATAGCGTTAGATGGGAAGAAAATTACATCAATTTAATATGGAAAATATTTAAGTGAAAGAAGATCAATGAGTAATGCTACAATACATAGGCTAGTAAGACATGGAAAGCTGGCAGAATAGTCCTTTTCACGTGTGTACTTGAACAATGGTTAGGCTAGACATATAGACGAGGTAATATCACTGAAATAGATGTGAGTAGGCCATGTTGCTAGAAGAAATGACAACCGATGGAGCTCTCAACTGCAGATAGAATATAGGCATCATCACGTGCTTATATGGCAACGAGGAGCTCAGAATAGAGAATCGGTGGACGCTTTGAAAGGCCTGCATCCGAAGATCATGAAATATGGGCTCCAGCATTCCTCTTATTAAACATCCCAATACTTCCTTTTACTTACGCTGCAAGGTGCTGAAATACCATCGTGATGATAAGACTGTTTACTCCAACAAAACTGATCCTAACAGAGTATTATTAGATGCTATTAATTAGAGAAGGAACAATAGAAATTTACACAAACATGCATTATCCTGTGAAAAAGCCTTTCCAAAGAGGTCGCGACCATAATTTTTATCCCCAAACAGAGAGGGCGAAGCGAAGCGACTTTTGAAAAAGCGGATAATAATAACGCCGACAACGCCCTCTGCATTTTTTCGGCCTACAGATGGCGGGTCGGTTGATTCTGACGACGACGACAATGAAAAAAAATAAACAAAAGGGTGAAAAAAGTAGTAAAAGAGATAAAGAGGGAGGGAGAAAAAGAAATTAATGCCGCAATAACGTGTTGATGTAGGTTAACGAGCGTGAAAGGGAGCGCATATTTTAGTTTTTCCTCATTTTTTGTATAAAGCGTAGCTTCGGATTATGAGAGTGTCGCCCGTAACTGGCAGCATTATCGCAGATTGGCGTTCATGAATAGAGCGACGTAACTCAGGAGGCACCCGTAATGCCCTTTTCTCACCTCCGATGACGTCTTCTCAGCGCATTATGGGGTCCGCTGATGGAAAGCGATATTTCGGAAGACTTCTTTTTTCCCGAATTTCTCCAAAGACTTTGCAGTTGCTTCTTAAGCGTTTTCTCATTATCCTTTGTCGCGATTAGTCTTTGGAGACACTTCATTTCCCCGACGAGGACAGCGTCGGAGTGAATTAAGCGACGTTTTGGAATATATGAGTTCTACGTTGGTACGCTGCCAATGTTTCTTATTATTATTATCTACCTACAACTACATCTACATGTGTGCCCTGCAAGCCACCTTTCGGCGTGTGGCAGGGGATGCATGCACCATGACTCTACTTCCCTTATCGATTATTTGAGTATCGTTCGCGGAAAAAAATTAAACGAATTGTTCTAGCATCTATTTCTCTCATAAAATATAATTAAAGAATATGTTAACTATGTCATTCCACCAAGTATCGTTGGATACCATTAATTCTATTTCTGAGCGGCCCATGTGAGAGCGCATAATCTTGGCTGCGAAAGTACCTTCTCTGAACTCATTAAGTCGTACATTTAATCTTTGCTTAATTCTTCGATATTCTATTGATTCGCATCCTACGCCCTGAAGCGATATAGTAACACTCAGTGTTTGAGTAACTTCAGTGATATTTTGTAACAATTTTTACGAAACGTATTGCCTTACACTGTACTTTTTCTGATTCTCGAATACAACATTTTCTGCATGATCACACACACTACACGCATATTCAAGCTGAGACGTGATCAACGGAACGCAACAGACTTTTTCTTCGCTCCTATCGACTATTCTGTTAACGAATTCGACTTTCTAAAGTGCTCGCCCACATGTATTACGAATGTGGTGACACCATGTGAAGTTAATTGTGAGGGTTACTCCTAGATATTTCACCTATTATACTTCCCTTGGAGACTGTATGAATAATCATTGGTATTATGTTTCCTTTCGAAGGGGTTAATTATTGAACATTATGAATTATAGAAGGGCCTATAATCTGGTAGCAACGACATACTCAAAAAAGGAACAGATGACTGTGCTCAACAACAATGCACGATCCTTGCTATAAACTATTGAATTCCGGCCAAAAAGAAAGAAAAAGGAAGAGGAGAGGATACAAAGTCATCATTTCTTAAGATCACATGAATGTGTTACGTATAAATCGGACACATTAGGTAACTCTTTTTTATTAAATGCATATGAAAGCATGGACTGACCTATAGGTTTAAATTAATAATTTTTATTATTATAAACCCATATTTGTTGGTAAACAATGGCTCCCGGAGAGCAAATAAACCACTGGTTTGATTCCCGTTATGTGCTTAAAAAGGTGCAGAGCAAAATGGGCTGACAAAGCTGTCGATGTACATTCATAAATATAAATCCACTAAAGAAACGTATTAAGCGCAAGACGTATAACGGGAATCAAAAACGGGACCGCTTTTACCGAAGACGAACGCAATACCCACTTTGTTCCCCGGAAGCCCACTATTCCTTGGAATCCTATTTAAATGTTTTTACGTAAAAATTATTTATAGAATTATTTGTAAGTAAACTATCTGTAGGTAACCTTTATCCATTCAAACTCTTATCTCTTTAAATCATTTAAATCAGCTGTAGTGTCTGATAAAAAATTAATTATGTATGTGAAAAGAATGCGATAATGATTTTGAAATTTGAAAAAGTAACTCTAGAAGTGGAGCATAAATCGCATTTTGACCCTCTAACTTCTAAAACTATAATGTGCAATACAATAAGCTTTTGTTTTTTTTAAACAGATTATTGATATTTCTTCTAACAACTGCGCTTTCTCAGATTTATACATTTCTTTAGAAGAGATTCATTAGAAGTTTCTCTCCTAAGCTAATGGATAGAATATTAATACCTAGATATGCATATTTTATTCCATAAAAGAATTTTTTAATGTGATAAATACAGGGAAAACAAATTTCAGCAATCAAAGTAAAGATGGTATAGAAAATTTGAAGCACAACTTAATATATCAAAAGATTCTATTGTATCATTATTAAATTTAAACTGTGTTCAGATTTGTAAATTCTTGCAACAGTTTCTTATTTACACAGTTCGAAAAATCACGGAAAGTATTTGTAACTGGGCGTGAGCTTTCCAGTGAGCCTTAAATTTCCATCAAATTTAATTTCATTTCAATGACAGAACACGAATGAAACTTTGATTAACTAGGATGCAAAACCACGAACATATTTACATAAACATTAGAACTTAATCATTGGATCATTTGGAATATGATAATCCAATTTGGATTTGGAATATAAATAAATGAATCAGAATGCGATTTATCTTGTTTAATTGAAAACAAATGTTTCAATAGTGGCACTTCCTGGGACAAATTATTGTGATCTACTATTGGACAAATATAGTGATCTTTTCTGTAATCGAAAATAGATGTTTTGACATTATTAAAATTTTCTTAGTTATCTCAGCACTTACCTAATACCAATTGTTACGCATACTTTTCTGAAATTGGTTACATTTCTAAAGATAAGGCAATAAATCTAAAAATATTTCCGCTGCAGCTGTCTCTTCAATAAACATTTGCATTAGATAAAATTCCCTGAAATATATTTTTTAAATTCTGAATAAAAAAGCGAGCATATACAGTAATAGGTTTAGACTAAACACGAATTTTAAAGCAATCTGGTTCATTCGAAGAAGATTTATGTGAAAAATGAGGCGGACAGATGTATACTGTTTTGAAAAGTGTCTTCCTTATTTTTCATGATGAATGTCCGCAACATCACGACCGCCTCCGTCCATTTATTACTTTTTCTTAAGATTGATGTGCACGCATCTTCTAAGTTAGCGACACATTAAATATAGAAGCAGTGATAATATCGAGTTATATTCGATGGAAAGACAAGGTCCATAGGTTTTCCATATGCACTCTGTCTGAGCGAGAGAACGCCAAAACATTCTCGAAAAGCCGTTAAAAGAGGTACATCTGCCCAGTCAACGGAATGGTCCCGCCGTAGATAATATTCACTATCTCGGGAGTTTATCACCCAATGATTACGTCTAGTGTTTGTTGCCGAATGGAAGGAAAGAAACGCCATCACAAAAACTGCGGCAAAAATGTTCACATCTCCAATTCCCTGTAAACACATGTTCGGGCCAAAAAGGAGCTGCAATTTTTTTCCATCGGCTCCAGATGATACGCCGAAAGCGACAGCAAACAGAAAACCATCAGGGTATTGGAAACGCATTTGTGTACCGCATAAAACCCGCGGAACGAAACCAATCGTCGTATGTTACGGCGAGGCGCAAAAATTACGATACGCGAGACCGTTATCTGTGGGTTAACTGAAGGGAAACGTATGTTTCCGTGTTGATTCCCGACTCAGTTTTTTCTCTCCGCCAGCGCGTGTTTTACATCCGCGGGAGATGATTACCCATTATCCGATACACGAAAGGAAGATCGCTCTTTTTTCACCCATAAGTCATCTGTACCGGGACGATTTTCAACTGTTTTTTCATTCCCAATTATTTTGGAGTTGTATTCGTAATTCTCTTCGGATAGGAATCGTTATCGTGCGGATGAATATTATAGTGTTGGAATAGAATGAGGAGAAAAGTCTCCAATATAAATGCTACTTGTTATTTTATTACTCTTTTGTTTGGCATTGTTGATGGATGAATTAAATATTTAACACATTGAAGATTAATTAAGCATACCCTTGCGATTTTGCTTTTCTTCGTGTGCTATTGTTTTTCTAGTTTGATGACTGGACAACATTTTCCGATATCTGACGTCTCTTTGATCCTTACAACTTGAGACGATTTACACCATGCTTTTTTAGAGTTTTCACTGTTATATCGCTTGCTCGATTTATTTTGCTTATAGTATTTTTTTTAAATCAATGACTCAACATATAATTTATATTGCAGTCTCTATCGCTATCTTACTTATATTGCAAAAATGAAGTTCCAGCATCCTTAGACAGATTACTCAGCACTTATTTGTCCACAATAAATATTCTTACAACTTTAATGGAAGTAGAATAACACGAGAGAGAATTATTTTTGAATTTGGATACTAATCACCTTAAGGATATAATGTTCTCTCTCTCATTCAATTGCAGTCATGCACGCAATAATATCAGAATCTGACAATTTGATCCTCAATACTCGTATTTATATATCTCTGCACATAACTTCTCCTTCATTTTAATTCCTAAATTCACGTCTTTACTCTTCCAGTTGCGGTATCTAAGTTAGAAATAGTATCGACCAATCATCACTTTCTTGAAGCTGCTAATCGAAATGCAATCACATTGATTTGCAAACATATTTGCAATAGTTTCTTACGCATTGAATGAGTGTCGAACATCTATGGATACATCGATTTTTGAAGTAAGTCTCTCATCTATTAAAAAGGAGTTTACCTGCAATTATATTGCTCAAAGACTTTCGTTTCCACCCTCAGAGGGATGCCGTTTTTGCTTGCTGTTAATGCTTAGATGTGGCAATAAACTTGCTGAAAGATATACCACAGCTAAGATACAAGTTGTGAACCTTCTGCAAAACTTCTTCCCAATAAAGACTTCGAGAAGCATATTCTGCGAATTTTACAGAAACTTTACTCGCTCTCTGTAATATAATCTCAATTTCGGAAATAAAGCTTGAAACTTCTTCATACTGCGAAGAGGAACGAAGTTGGTATAAATTGATTTAGAATTACGCAGTTTGACACACTTAAGCATATATTTTGATTAGCAAATTTAGAAAAAGCTTTGGTAACTTAAACCTTAGAAAGAAACAATATGAACTGCATTTTATTTCTCCCATAAACAATATAATATTACATCTATGTTGTTAACTTTAGCGGCCGCGGTGGCGGAGTGGTTATCGTGCTAGCGCTCCAAACCGGGTTCGAATCCCGACTAGTCGAATTTTTTCGGTTAGGAAATGGTTGTGTGTTCGTCCTTTGTTATTGTTTGAAGCCCACCACTGTAATTGTCCACTAAATGGATGTTTGCGGGGGCATTGGGTAATAAAAAAATAAACAATTTTAGAGAGTGATGGGGAAAAAAGAATGTTCCGTTGGAATCGACCCTCCGCCTGCAGTGGGTAACTCTCCAGTAATATATATTTTACAGAAATGCTAACTGATCTTTATGGTGGGTAAAATAGAGAGACAATTTCAGTTAACACTGCCCTTTATTCAATATCTTGGAATTCATTTCCATTGGTGATCGACTTTCGGAAGTTTTGCAGTTATTTGATGTACCAAGCCTACGATCATTACATTATCTATCTCTCTTTTATTTTCCATCTAACTACCCTAGAAATACATTTCATCCTAACCTTCAAATTCATTCTTCTATTTGATAAAAAAATATTCCGCAACCCTTCAGCTCTTTTAATCGACTGCATAATTATGACTTAAAATATTTTACAGTTCAAGTTTTGGTTCTTTCTCACGTTCTTATCACTCTCTTTTGTTTTCCCGTTTGATATTTATCTTGTATCACTCTTGAATAATGTACGTGGAAATTTGTACTTTCGCTACCACAAAGAACTTCATTTTTTTAAACATCTTAACTTCCTCCAAACTTGGTGCTTGAGAATGAATTTGCGGGACAGAGATTTTACCGTTCTTGCAGCGCTACAATAAGTCCACACTTTTACAGATTACTTATATCTCAGTTGACTTAGTCCATCTGTCGTATACTTTTCCTTTATCTCCACGGATACGTTTAGAAACTTCCTAACTTCTGAAGATCGTAGATCTGGGATATGGCTCTTTATACATTAAAACGATCAATTAATATCCGGATATGTATTTACTCGAGTCGCCACTGAGTGCAATTGATTTGAGATTATAACTTGAGAGGAAAGGAGGACCAAGGATAGAATAGCTTCAGTATTTATAGGAAATTCGCCGAACCATAGAAATCCAAGGGGAAATGAAATAAGAGTGAAGTAATATCGGAAAGAAGGAATAAGTTGTATAAGAACTGCTCTTCAACGATTATATAAGCAAATATCTCATTTCAGAGACAAAATAGACGACTTTGAGTACAGCACACAAGAGGTCTCCATACCTCATCACTTCCACCGATTCTCAGTGAGTTGAAAGTGTCATGTACTCTAATTCACTCACAATTAAGGCTCAGTGCAATGCCAAGATAGAATATCAATAATCCATAATAAATTATGGCTTTGAAAACTGAAATATGTTATGGACGGCCTCCGAAAAGTTTCCATTGTGGCCAACTGGAGCTTTGAGCTTGAGAGTCCCTACAAAACTGTTACACCTTACAACTAATGCCTTAAAAATTGTGTCTGGCTATTGAGAAAACGCTCCTCTCTCTTACGAACACTCCCGTTTTATAAACAGCCAATAAAGACCCGACGACGGAAAAATCTAACGGAATACTCTTTCGAAGCGCTGTGTCGAAATGAGGCAGCCGAAGTTGATCCGTCTGGCTGCGGCACACGCGGCCGAATGAGCGGCGCAAACGGAGGGAATGGAGTGGGGGGAGAGAGGGATGGATGTCGGCGCGAGGTGGCAGCACCGAGGCGCAGGGGCGAGAGGGAGGAAGAATGGGACCCGGAGTGTTGGGAAGCACGTCGCTCTGTCCGCGATCCTACTCCCGCGCGGATCGCACGAGTCGTCCGCTTCTGGTCTCATATCATCCTCATATGGACCTCATCTACGCTTCCGCTCGACCTTCCGCCAAATCCAAACGCTATTGAAGTTGCGCGTCCGACTCGCAAGGTGTACTATTTCCTTTTCTCCACCCTTAAGCGGTGTCCATCCCCGTCGAGGACTCGTTCGCACCGGAGTTTGATCCTTTAAATCGCCCCCTCTTGCCGGAGGTGTGTGGCAGGGGTCCCTTAGCTCTAGCCGTTCGGGTTGTTATATCCGTGGATTAAGAGGGCATAAAGTTCCGCCGTTGGGTTTTTCCCCCGGAGATGTTGGCGGGATGCCCGCCGGAAAACGCATTGCTATGGATCTCAGGGGTGGAGCAGCCCGGATCATCGCACGTCCGCGCGGTTTCCAATCCGAGGCTTTCGTCGTCTTTGCGTTGGCCATCGTCGGAGGACTGCTCACCCAAGCCGAAGGTGAGTGCGACGATACGCCACACGATCCGCTTTTGTTCGCAGGTGTCGGCCTTTTGTGCGAAGATTGTGTGTGGATATGCATGTGTTGAGCGGGAAACATGCGCTGGGTCAACAGGAAACGCGTTTATCTTCTCAACACTCATCCGAAAGGAACCTTACGTGAGGATCCCTCCAAATCATTTGCACGTCTTTCATAACAATCTATGTAACTTAGTTGCCTTCATGGATTGTAAAATTACAAGTAGCTTTCTAATTTGTAAGAAAAGGAAGTGTTGAGGACAAGAAGGGTTTTTTTTTTAAAGAAAAGACGCGGTCCAAATGGAGAAAAGAAAACCGACTGAATACTCACAATTCAATTTCCTATTGGATTTTTGTATTGGAAAAACCATGGCATACGTTTAAGTCACTGGCAGAGGACCGAATAATCGGTAAGAATTCAATCCACGTTATATTTAAGACCGAATTCTCTTAATAGAGCGTTGAATATTTAAATGCGAATCTGACTGGAAAGTTCAGAGAGGGTTTCAGCACTGAGATGAACTTTTAACGAATTTGATGATTAATGTTTTTCGAAGGGAAAGAGAACAGAAGAATAGAGAGATGATATCTCCGACTGGCTTTCACTAGAAGTTTCGTATTTACCAATTATTACTTTTCCTTAGTTACGTTGAGTACAGACTGACTAAAAGACAGCCACTCCATCATTAGCCTGAAAAGTCACCAGTAGGTTACAGGTATTGTCTGTGTCTTATAGGCAATTTTGAAAATTATTACAATTCTGTTTATTGTAAATTTTAATAGGAAACGAAATATATGGGCAAGTAAAGGAGATAAGTTAGATGTGATGTAAGTTATACAAAAATAACTGCCGAGAAATTTCTCCAATTCATCTTGGTAACAAACCCGTACCTGACAACACCAAGTTCAACTTCAAACAGTACTCGCAGCATATAAACTACCTTTATTTACATCAATACCAAGTGTACGTAAGATAGCAGAAAAACAGTTATCTCGTCATGAACGCATTTCAAACGGGAAATAGAGCGAATAGATTATGAAATGCGGCGAGGAAACGTACCGAGTCTTCATAGCTTACGCTTGCGAAATAAATCTGTACCTCATTCAACCCTCAATATCATCAAACATTACGTATAAAGTTGTCCAAGTGACAAATTGCAATCTACGCTAACTTGCGAAAATAAGGAGTAAATGATATTGTAAATGAAGACAGCGAGTTTGATCGAATAGTTTGTGTTCAAGATAATTCGCGCGTTGCATAAAATATGCGCTGCTTATTGTGAAAGTTGTTTCATCAAATTGAAATCAAAGCTCGGAAATGAACATTTCCACGATTTCTGTGTGACAGAAAAGCCCATGAAATAAATCTTGATTTGACGTTTGTTCGCAGAAGTGTAAAACTAAAAAATATGGGAGAATTTGCATTCCTGAATTATATTTATTAGCAAATCGATTGTTTTACATACATTGGTACATTTGTTTCTTACTTTTATGAAACAATGCATATATTTATCTGCAATGCCAGAAATTGCGCCCTACAGACTACGAAGTACGTATGTAGTGAGTTTGAAATTAAACTCAACCAGAATTTTTTTGTAATAAATGCAAGCATAGGATGAATTTTAGTTTACATAAGTTTGAACAAAATAATATTTCATTTTCTTCGAAAATTGGGCAATGGCTTCAAACACCGATCTCCAATGATATGCAATTAGACATCCTAAATATTCGAATTCCAGAATTCATTCCAAATTTGAGATTACAGATTTTGTTGTTAATGTCTGAGGTATTCAGTGTACTCTACTTTTCGAATTAATTCTTTTGTTTAGATTTTATATCACTAATTTCTTTAAATTTTAATCATTAAAATTTGCTAATCGATTTTTACTACGTAATAAAAGTATTTCTCGAAATTAATTTATTTGCATTTAAAAGGAAGGCTGAAATATTACCCGGAAAGAAATTTCAGGAAAAGCGAATAATTACTCACAAAAGTCTCTCGTTTAAAAAAAAAAAAAAACCGCGTAATCGCATTTTAGTCTATACGAAAAATATTATTCTAACACCTCATTTCTTATAGCAGTATAATTTACCATATTAAAGCTCTCCTTTCCATCCAAACTATACAGCGTAGATAATTTCTTCCAGGGAAATGAAAGCCTTAAAGAGGCATTGAAATATCTACCTTCTTTGCCTTTCCTTAAGAACTTTACGGAATAAAGCTTTTTGTTCCAAAACGCTGGAGCATGTATCACGCGAAAATACTCTTTTCGCTCGCTCTTTGTTTTTATTTCAGATCGTAATTCTCTTCCATTTGATGTCGTCACACAAACGAGCCCTCAGATTTTATCTTCTCCACGATAAAGAGCATCTCTCTTGAAATTTTCCCCGCAAATCTTTTCATAACCCCTTATGGATTCCACTCATATTCGCTTCGATTTCGACAGACAGTCAGCGCCATGGAAATAGATTCCTCGGATGCTCCTTTACAAGGGCTGTTTATCGACCAAAATACAGAGGAAAATGCACAAAGAGCGCCAAATCAGACGCGTTTTGCTGGAGGTCGCGAAGGAGCTGCATTCAGGCGAGCGCCTTTCGCTGCAATGAGACCACGCTCATTAATAATTATGATTCGCTCCCGAGTGCGCTTGTGTGGTGCGAACGAAAAACGTGCTGCTCAAAGTTTATGTGCATATTTTTCGTTAGAGTGACGGAGAACTCCTTCAAAACCAGTGGTGCAAAATAATGAGATTCCTCAGTTGAATTTCTCCATCGATTGCTTGATCCTTGAAGGGTGTCTCATAAAAGAACGGAGGCAGCGCACGTTAGGAGCTGTTCGTAAACTGTGGAAAAGTTCGAAAGATGCAAACATTTGGAACAGACCACATGTTAATGATTTTAATATGAAATGATACAATTTTTCTTCAATTGCTATAAGACTCGTCAATGCGTTCATGACTTCAACTAAAGGATTATATTTATAATTTGGATGCATTATTTATATAGTACAAAAAGTTGAAAGTTGCATATTCATCCTCTACATTGAATATATTCTTCGCCGACATGCTTTTTAAGGAAGCTCGTTGAATTTCATGACAGGGCATCAATAAGAATTATCCTCAAAACACCTTCAAAGTGATGATTATTATTAATTTTTTCACCATTATAGATTTTAATCTTATTTGTTAATGAGTTATCGAAGAAAAACGGCTAAATGCAGAGTGAATTTCTATCTGATGGTATCGGTTATCGTAGACGTCTTCTATTAAGAGTAAAATAAAATCAAAATAAATCTTTAGAAATACAAAGTTTTAAGGTAGGCGTAGCTTTTTATGCTAAGAAAACCTTCAAATTATTAATTATTTACGATATGCTACAATCACCCTTCAAATTATTTATTATTTCACTATTTAAATTATCTGAAGTAATAATATACATCATTATAGTTGCACAGTTTAACATTAATCATCGTGTAGTCTCTATAGAATGCGAAAAAAATACATTTTTTATTATTTGTTTACATGCTGCAGCTAAAATTGTTAAATTACGCCAATAAATTGAGATTTGACGCCTTAACTTATCCATGATCGACATCTCACTCTCACGCAGATTAATACGTGTTTAGTATCATCATCATCAGCCATTTTCGATCCGACGTCGGATGTAGGCCTCTCCGAGACGTGTTTAGTATAATAGTCAGTAAGTAGTCTTGTAAATTCCACAAGACAAATCGATAGGTGTATTATTATAAACCAATATTTTCTACAAAGGAATTCAGTTTATTTGTATGTGGAAAATAACGAAGAAAACTTATATTTTGGTGCTTTAAAGCTGTCAACTGTAAGCTGTGAGAATGATAATTGTGAGTGAACGTTTTTCAAATTACGGAAGCAAATCCAGGTAGTAAACAGTTAAAAATAGTTTCTAATTGTACGATGTATCCGATTAATTACAGACGCTATAACTTAAATGTGAGGGTTGCGCAGTTATCTTACTTCATATGTAGTAATGAAACGGTATCATCAGAATATAAAGCAAGATAATGAGTGATAACTTACAAAATATCCGCAACAGCCTTAAAGTATCAATTAAAATTCAATTTTGGAATGTTTCCGTGCGACGCTTCCATAAGCTATTTCATTAAAACAGTTGTTGCACAATCTCTATAGGAGTCGCTTCTACTAAACCTTCCCATCGAAAATTATCTTGAGAAAAGTCTGATAGATTTTATCATATGAAAGTGAAAGTTGCTTACATTCTGCAAGCTAAAGAGTGATTATTTACCACTAATCTCCCAAAAGAACTTTTCAATCGCAACTTACAAAACACTATATTTTGAATGTAAAATTAAACAAGAAAGCTTATAATTACTTGAGTTATCTCATCTTAGAACTATTTCAATATATTTATTTAGAATATAGTTTCAAATAAAATTTCTTTAATCAAGCGCATCAAATTAAAAATGCTCCACAGCAACGTGTTGGCCACCGCTAACGAAGTAAAAAATGACAAATTGTTTAGTCAAATAATGATCGCATTTCAACTATTACCAATGTACTGAGCCGAAATCTAAACGGGAAGCGCGATACGAAGAGGGCTATACTCCGATATCAGTGGGAATTAGATCCGTTCTTTCCGTAGATAACGCCATTGAAATGCATTTCTTGATTTTCCATTTACAAAAGAAGGTAATTATTTCCACCGCCGTAGCGTCGAACCTAGGAACTTTGTGGGAGATTCTCTTGTGTGTGGGGTCTCTTCAGTTAACGGTAGAAAATAACGTCCTCTAACCACAAGTTGAATTTCAGTTACCTATCTTGACGGAAAAGGCCTCAAAAAATTTCCGATAAACCGTCAAATGAATCTTTACGGGAAACATACCGTATTTGGGGCCTTAAAGGATCGAACCCATGAGCCCCCATAGGATCAATATCTCACTTTTTCTCAACTAAAAAGAGTAGTGAGATGGTCGGGTCTCTACGCAGTAAAATCATCGAGTCAGTGACGCATTCGGTTTGGCCATAGAATTTGTATATATTTGGTCCTAATAAGTATAAAATATTCCTACGTCAAATCATAATAACTCAATATATTTCTTACCATTATTTATATTATATATCCAATGATTACGTCTAGTGTTTGTTGCCGAATGGAAGGAAAGAAACGCCATCACAAAAACTGCGGCAAAAATGTTCACATCTCCAATTCCCTGTAAACACATGTTCGGGCCAAAAAGGAGCTGCAATTTTTTTCCATCGGCTCCAGATGATACGCCGAAAGCGACAGCAAACAGAAAACCATCAGGGTATTGGAAACGCATTTGTGTACCGCATAAAACCCGCGGAACGAAACCAATCGTCGTATGTTACGGCGAGGCGCAAAAATTACGATACGCGAGACCGTTATCTGTGGGTTAACTGAAGGGAAACGTATGTTTCCGTGTTGATTCCCGACTCAGTTTTTTCTCTCCGCCAGCGCGTTTTTTACATCCGCGGGAGATGATTACCCATTATCCGATACACGAAAGGAAGATCGCTCTTTTTTCACCCATAAGTCATCTGTACCGGGACGATTTTCAACTGTTTTTTCATTCCCAATTATTTTGGAGTNTAAGCCGAGCCGTTTCTGAGATAATTAGAGGGACGGACAGATATTTGCTTTTTATATATATATATTTTTTTTTGAGGAATATTTTACCTTCAAAACAAATTGTAATCCATCTTTCATTAAGTTCATTTGTAGTTAACGTTTTACATTAAATGGTTAAAGTAGCGTATTTATTATTACTAAGAAGTGGTATATTCAGTCTTAAAGTAAATTTATTAGTTCTTCGTAAAAATGAGTGAATTTTTATGTTATTTCGTATATCTCAGGGATTCGGATTTTCAATCGTTCTTCAAGAAGCAACATTGTTAAAAGTACTTCAACAGTTGAGGTCATTTCGGTCGTAAGCCCCCATCGGGAATCGAACCCGAGAAAACTTTCACTGAAGTCGAATGAGTTGGTTATCCGTGAGCAAGTAGTCGTTCTTTAGAAACTATTTATCGAACGCAGTCGAAAAGAAAAAAAACGTAAAGAAAAATAATTTAAATGGCGTAATCAGACAACCGATTTCTTATTTATTTTTCAATTGACTGCAATATTAATTGACGACGAATTACGATTGCCCTTTCGCTAAATCAAAGATAAAAATTCACAAATATTTCGATAAAGATCTCTGTGGTAACTTCCTGAACGTGGATAAGAACTTGTTTTATACGATCATGTAGTAAATTCAGACAATTGAATTATCCTTCTTAGTAAAAACATTCACCGTTTGAAAAGGTTAACCATGCCTTGCATGACCTCTTTCCCTATTAACACAACACGCGGCGTGGAAAGACACTAGTGAATTGTCAGAAGGAAATGGGAGAATTTATATTGCGCTCAACTTGCCAACAGCTTTGAGCACAACGAAGTTTTAAAGAGACTGCGGCGTTAAATTTGGAATGCACAAGTTTCCGAGGGAGAGATATGGTGCCCCTGCCAACAGCCCTATGCCACCGGAGTTGCTCTTCGGTGCGGCGTGTGGCATAAATTTACGGGGCCAAGCGGTCAACTGGTTAGTGTTTCGGGGGCTGGTCAAACTAATTAAACAGTCCTAATTTTGCGTTTCCTTAAATGCTATAAACATAAAGAGGTAAAATTGTACGGGAATGAGCAGAGAAGAATAAGTGGAAGCTAAGAGGGTAATGAGGAGGGATTTTGCGTTTAAGAGGTGATATTTAAAATTATATGGGAGTTTGAATTCGAGTAGGGCTGTCATGGGATGCATATTATCGGAGGGAAATTTCAAACACTACTCATAATATTAAGACCGTTTCAAATATAAAGAAACGATCGAAATAAAACTAAGCTTCTGTGTGAATCACATAAACAGCGCAATACAAAACACATAAACAGAGAAATTAACAAATAACCGTGAAAACTTAAATAAAGTGTTAATTGAGTAAAATTACTGTACATTTTAGTGTAGTTTTACAGTAAAGTAAAATCCAAATAAGGAAGTGAATTTATAAATCCGGAAAAACCAAAATTGAAGAGACGGGTGAAAGAAAACACAGCTACACAAATAAAGCGTTTACAAAAATTTATCAGGAAAACTTCTATCTTCTAATCGTTTCAAGGATTAGTTAGTGTATTTATACTCCTACCGCTGCTTGTTGGTGCATCAACTGATTCACTTGTCAATATGTGTAAAAATGTATGAAAGAGGAAGTGTTTAGATGCAAAAAAGAGCAACCAAGGACTAGCTCGATGGTTGCAGGAAAGGGAAATAAATAATCAAGTGAGAACCTGTCGTAGTATTAACAATAAAACAAGCAATGTTTGTGAAAAAACAGCGATTCTCCGAAAACACAGCAGCAGAATGAGAGAATATTGCCTGTTTTATTGTTTTTACTACCACAGGTTCTCACTTGATTATTTATTTCGCTTTCCTGCAACCATAGAGCTAGTCCTTGGTTGATTTTTATATCAAAAAACTTCCTCTTTCATACATTTTTACACATATTGACAAGTCGATGCACCAACAAGCTGCGGTAGGAGTATAAATACACTAATTTAAACCTCACCGTAGCCTCACCGCCAGTCCAATTGTTTCAAGGATTCTGTTTTTTTGCAAGGAAATGAGTAAATTTGATCCAATGATGGTGTGAAGTTATTATATGTAATTCAAAAGGTATTGATTAGTAAATTATTATGGAAATGGAATGCATTAAATTACTAATAGAGCTTAAGACAATAATTAAATGAGATGCGTTTCCAAACTTAATTAGAAGTTACCCATTTGTAATGGTATAATAATACTTGTACCCCTCCCACCAGGCATCGAACCTGGTCCTGCTTTCACCAACAGCGAATACGCGGCCCTCTTGTCTACCTGAGAGTCCGCTAGTCTTATGTCTCATTTAATCAGATAAATTTAAATAACCAATGTCCGAACTACAAAGTTCATTGATTACTAACATTTATCTGAATAAATGCCTACATTTCCAAGTATTAAAATGTAATATTTACTAACATTGTTATGGCGATGAATATAATAACAACAAGAGTAACTCATAGCTACCGCTTTACCCACCCTTCTAATTCTATAATTTGTTACTTAACATATTAATACCGCACGGATCTTTTTTAGCGAAAGACTGTTTTCTGAGATAAATGCTGGAAAGATTGAAAAATGAAGGAAAAAGCAAATTAAACTTCTTCCGGGTGGATTTAATATCGCAGCATTTCGCATCGATAGGCAAATATGAGATTCCCTCACAATGAAGTTGGCCAATGGGAAAGAAAGAAAGTAACCGAAGTCTGCGAAGACGGAGCATCGCAAAGTTAGTGGATTATGGAGCGCGGTGTTTAAGATAGTTTGGAGAGGATGAGCGAGAAGGTGAAAAGGATGGTGTATGTGAGATGGCTGGAGTAAGGGAGAGGAAGATTTAGAAGGGCAAGATAGAGAGAAGTGAGAGTGCGAGGTGAAGGCCCATGGGAAAATGGATACTGATTAAGGAGAAGATGGAAACTGGAGCAATAAATTCGCTGCAAGAGGTGAGAATTGATATCTGCTCTGATATAAGGCGGATTCTTGACTTCATTGACAATGCTCAGTGATGTACATCAGAAGATTGAGGCGTTGAAATTTCTTTTAGATACATGACTTGCTCGGAAAATTGTTTTCCTTCCCTTTCTTGTTTAATTATGCTAAACAAAAGATACACAGCTGTTATAGGTTCGGTAGTGCTATATATAACGGGTGATTATTTAACATTTACAAGTGTCATTTATGATTCAAAAACGAGTGCTTTACAATGAAATTCACAAAATAAGGCGAAAATACATAGCTATCGATTGGAATTTAATATTTATAACATATTTCTAGTTTTTATAGATAGAATATCCGGGAAACGAACTACAATGGGAGAATATAGATAACTGCAAAATGGATTTGCTGAAAATATTAATATTTGGCAGTCAAGGGGCAGTCTTTTTCACCTTTTGTCTCAGTAATAAAACGACAAGCGGTGAAAAGAATAAGAAACACACGGCAAGCGGTAATTTTGAATCAGTAAAACCATCTAATAATTCAAATTACATCTTAGTTAATATAGAATTCAGGGAGATGTCCCACCAAAGACAGAGAGAGGGCTATTGGCCAAGGAAACTCGGGAGAAGTTTACTCGATGTGGTAGAGAAATCATGACATTCATGATTACATTAAACCAGCCAGATTGTTCCCCAAATTTGAAAACAAATCCTAATTGTATTCACAAATATTTTTACGCAACATTACACTTTATTTACGTGCATTATACTACGTTTTTTTCCGTTCCAAAGTGGCACAACTAAATCTGTTAATTATGCATCAAAAACTTGCCTCAGAGAAATTTTATATGTGATATCTACCAGTCGTAATGCAGCTGATGTTAGGAATGTAAAACATATGAGTTAGTTCTCATCGCTCATAATAATATTAGAACTTTCTCTCACTTTTTTACGTACTTCCTTTGCACTCCAGGCAGGCTTCTATATTCATAAGAAGTCCTTAATGGCATAGGTTTTAGATAATCAGAATGCAACGAACGTCAATCTATAGTAGGCCTGTTGTGACAATTAGTCTTTCAACCGCATTTGATTCACCAGTCATCATGTAACTTCATTTGTTTATTTGATCAAACAGCCATTATGTATATTATACATACAATTTTCTATGACTCTATCCCACTGTAAATGATTATTGCAAGCCATTATAGCTGTACAAACATATATGTTTTTGAAGAACAATTAACCGTCGTTAATATTTCTACTTAATTTCAAAACACTTATTAATAAGCTTAAGATGACATAAAAATAACACGAATTACCTAAGCAATGCTGTCTAACTTTTTATGGCGCAGGTAGACAGTTAAAAAATAATTTGAAATAGTGTTAACTACTTTTAACGCGTTAGGCTCATATTTTGCCGATTTAATTCTTCGCATTTACTGCGTCTGAATTGCCGTCCGATATTTATTTGAGGAAAATCATGAATTCAGCTAATCTGGAATCTCTTCAACTGACTGAAATTTCGAGCATCGTTGGGCGTTTTCCCTTCGGATTAAACTCCCGTGTCCAACCTGAATCGACACTATTCCATCGAAGAGACGATGGATATTTCCTCTCCTTAGCCCGCAGATGAGACGTCCTTTTGGAAGACAGCCTTACGTCGGCAAAGGGCAAGCATTCAAATGATTCCGATCTTGCAGACGAAACCATCCTGTTTATATGAGAACGTGGAGTCAAAGCAAGCCCTCTATTGAGATGGCTATCTAATCTCTCTCCAAGAATCCCCTCTTCTGCGAATTATACCCTTCCTCTCCTTAAAGAGGCCTTCTACGGACGATGTATTTATCCGCTGCAGAGTCAGAACTTTCGCAATTAATAAAGGTGGTAATTGGATTAGCGGAGGAATGGGGGAAAGAGGAGAGATAGAGAAGGTTGTCGCGGACGGAAGAAGCGTGGAATGGGATTTCCTGTTGATTGGAGGCACTAAATGTACAAGCACTTGTTTGAGGCACGTTGTGACTTTTACCTAATGGAAAAACTTTGCAATTCTCGAGTCACAGTCCCGTGCACACCCACTATAAAGTTAATTCTCTCTTAGATAATTGCACGCTGAGTTCCAACCGATTATCTATTAATTGTGTCCACCATTCACAATTCATCCGTCGTTACCACACATGATGCTTTACATCAATGGAGTTAACGTTTATAAAAGTTTGGAAATGCTAAAAGCTTCTTTATTTTACTACAGCAGTTATAGAAACCCTACAACTGTATGAACACTAAAGAAAGTGGACTGTGAATATATTTATACTCCTTATCATCGAAGCCCTGGTCTTTAAGTAGTTATTTATTGTTTTGTGGCATAAATACTAAAGTACTTTGTTATCTTAATTTTGTTGTCTTGGAATACCACCAGGTTAAGGAAGCACTATTGATAGTACTGAACTTTAATATCCTCACATTTAGCAAATATGAAAAAGATTTTTCTCGGGTGTAATCTGAGATAGAAGAATAACTGGTTGAACTATGAATAGTTCGATTAGTTTAACTGATTAAATACTCCTCACGAGTGCAGCTTGTAAATGCGGATGAATGGACTAAATGCGGCCTGATTGCAACGTCTCGTTCATCCGAGTGATGAATGCGGTTTTCCAATGAAAGGATGGTTCCACTTCTGCCAAAGAAACTCACATTTTTGCTCCTAAGTCTAAATATTTCTCGATTACTTCACCTCAAATCAACAGCTGCTCTTATGTCCCTACACAACACAAGAACCGCCTTTGAAATATCTGAATAACAAGATATTGCCTCGTTCTTTTCTGGGAGAAAGGTTTATATTTATAAAGTTAAAACTAACGGCATCAGAAAAGGTGCGCTTACCAAAAGTGTTCCTTTATCAAAAGACCTGCAAAAAATCGGAAAGGTTTACCTAAGAATGCTTTCTGCCCCTGGCCTGTAAAACCTTGTTCTTTTTTTTTTAATTCTGTTACCTTTGAGAAAATAAATCCTTTATAAAAAGCGATATAACTAAATTATTACATAATTAAGGAAAACAGAGGTTATCTGGAAGACTTGAATAGCAGAATTCCATCCAAAATTAAGATATTAATTATCAATTGTATATTTGCATATAAAAAGAGCATCAAAAGTGATATGTTTTTTTTGTAACATAAAAATAATTTTGTATGGACATAAAGGTTTGTACTCGTATATGATAATGATACCTGCATTCGTTCCTATTCCATATTAAAATCAAGTACATATTTTTTATTTCTGCACCTCCGGTTAAGCAATTAAATACTAATTTCAAAGCCTTCCGTTTGAACTTCATTCAGAATCATGAGATGCATTGATTCAACTCATGAATGTTTTGGACAATAAGAAGATAAATGGAAAAGAAAGCGATATTGGGACCTTTCTCTTACATCCAAACCATTATATATTTAATATCAATAAAAGGACAGATCAGAAAGAAGAAAAAAAAATAAAGGAAAAAAACGGTGCGTGGATTTAAAATACCCAATTCGGGAGCTTAGGAAAAAAATTCCACAGTAACAAAACACCCGCATAATATCCCAGAACATATTACACAATGCTAATAAAGTTATAAGTTCGGAGAGCCGAAGTTGCCGTACCCTATAATAATCTGCAATGTCGTATTCCTCGAACTCTAATACTTTCGTATACAGGAAGATATTAGAGTTCAAGAAAAGCTCCAAAAAGCCGTTGTTTGGAAGGAAAGTAACCGTTAGAAAATGTTATTGTATTTTATTAACAACTTAGCGATCTTCGGGAGAGAAGACAACAGTGATATTCTCCATTTCCATCTCTCACGGAGTCCATTATGTTTCTGAAAAAATCTCATGTCCGTGTGAAGTATAGCAAGGCTGTAAATTATTATCAAAGTTAACTTGAAAATCAAGGATTGTTATGGTTTCAACAGAACTGTATGGTAAAATTTATAAATATCTTTTCCAAACTCCTTAAAAAACCATCCAAAACATTACTTTTGAAAACTTGGTCCATTACGTCGCAACGAAAGGAATACATAGTTAATGTAACAGATGCGAAGCACATTCAGTCTCATAGTTATTCTGAGATGTTGTAGACAGACAGAAATTCAATTTCAAATATATATACGAAATATGCAAACTAAGGATTTGAACAGAGAATATATAAAAAAACACAAGAATTGCAAAATCTCCACAAGTTAACCAATACTTACACACAATTATGTTTCTTTGGACACCTCTTTTTGGATTAAAGCCTCTAAAATACCCACAACTATTTCCATTTTCTCCTTCTGCACTGATTCTCTCACCTCTTGACGAAGCAATACAAAATCCCATAAATACAATCTCATAGGCAAAATCAGACTAATCAAGAAACACTCCAACAGTTCGTTTGATTGACACAGCGATCGTCGCTGGAAAAGCTAAGTTCACGGGAAATTACTCATTTTTTTATATAGTCTACTGTTATTTCTTATCATTAATTTTATATGGGCCTAATTTTTATGTGTATTCTTCAGGAGGAAATGCATGAGCTCGAATTCGGCAAACTTTTCATGTATTTCATAAAGTTTGATGAAATTTGGAATCGGTAGCAAGATACTGTAACTGAAACGGTATTTCATTCATTTTGCCTTCTTCTGGCGTTTGTCTCGATTGTCTGTGACTGTTAACTCTAATTTAATTTTATAAACGAAACAAACAATGTAAGCGATAAAAATGACCTTTACATTAATTACTTACGAAAGGGATTTTACTCGTCTGGAGTTGAATGGTTGGTAAATAAAGGTAACTCATAGTCTGCAAAAGGAAAACATTTAACAATGCTTTGAATTTTAAATGTGGGCAACGGCTGATTCTCGAGTTATGCTGTTACATTCACATGTACATAATAGGATTGCATAATGTTACCTGTAAGGTAAGTCCAATGGATTACAAAAAGAGAGACGTTAGCACCCTATATCACTCACAGTCGTAAATGTATTTATAAGCCGTCGGAGTGGAATTGAAAGTCAAAAAGTGCAGACGCTCCTCGCGAAACATGCAAAGTGCATTTTTTATGAGAGACGACGTTGTCAAAAAAATTCAATCTCTTCTTCGGCTCATCCGTCTACCCCGACAGCGAAATCACGAAATTTATGTTCTTTAGCGGAATGAATTATTACCGATACGTTCATTCGCTAACTCTGACGGAGCACAGTATCTCAGTCGAATATGTTGGCAGCATAAATCTCGCCTCACGCACGCGTGGGGAATCATGATGGCCGATTTCCATGGGCGAGGGTGGCAATTTCCCTGAATGTAACGAGGGGTTAGCAAAATGAAAGCGGAAAGGGAAAACGGGTTTGATGCGGACGATCGGATGTCGTGCCGTCTTAGTTCTCAAACGTGCCAGTGACGTCCGTAAACATTCAACAGGAGAATATTTATGAGAATTAAATCGTGAAGACCGATTACATTTTGAAATTAAGACCAATAGAGAACATTTCAAAGTTAAATATTTCATAAGTGGAATATATTAAAAATCAATACGACTTGATACAAACTGTTAGTCCTTCTCTTCGTCGTAAACCTGAATGATATTTATCTTTTCTGTCATAAATCTACTTGCTTTATGTGGAAATAACAACGGCGACCGAGGAGAAATTCTTTCATCCTAAATGAAGAGAAGCTGCATTGTGGGAATACAAAAAATTATTTTTAAACAAATCAATCTAAACCGCACATATAAAAGGATCAAATTTCGCTACAATATGACATCGTTTTCTCACAACAGTTGACGTCATAAAAAAAATGTCTGAAATTTCGAAAAAGACATACATAAAGGAAGAAGTAAATAAATTATACAGGTAAGTTGCTCACATTACTTTACAGTAATAAACCGAACGACATTTGTCCAAATTGGCTCCGAAAGTAAAATGCAATGATTTCTCCTAATAAAAGAGATGCACACAACCATCCGCAGTTTTCCGCACTCAATCAACAGTAGTTAGAATGAGTTGCTGCACTCAATCTTGACCTACGTTTACGATTAAGCGTTCCCCATGTTGAGGAAGCTTTCTCTTTCTGAGACATCGTTCATTACAAAAAAGTGTTTCCTTTTTTCTTCCTAAAGCTCTCGTACACTTGGCATACAATGTTACCTACCGTTGAAATTATTGAGCAAAGAGTATTTTTGCTGTTAAAAATGTGTAACCGAGCTTCAACCTTTCTGAATATCCGAACCAAATTCCTTAGACACTACCGTTCCCTTAATTTTCTGCTCAACTTAGAAAATTCCAACGGCCAAAGAGATGTCATATACCGCCTTCTGAAAGCATCATCGCAGAGAAGAAAGTGTAGAAATTATCAGCTGTTAGACTCCTCTATTTTAACTCACACGGCTACTCCGGACGATGCTCGTTTCATTAGCCGTTTTGAAATGATCAGGAGAGCAATGAGGCGTATAATTTTCAAGCGAAATAATAGTGCACTATATTTTATTTTTCTCAAAGTATTTTTGTAACTGTTCGAATAATTTGTACAAATATGGCCTACAATTCAAATATTAAAGGACAAATTCAATGGTTTTTATTATACTCATTTAAAAAAGTGTTGCAATTTTCCAATTTTTCAGCCTTAAAAAAAGAATTATTCGCCAAAGTTGGATTGACACGCTATGAAGAAGAACAGGCTCTCAAGAAGTGAATAAATGATTCGAGTTTGTTGCGATTGGAGCTGGTCAAAGTGCTTTGAATGCTGAAGTCATTCCGTTTACTTGGAACCCCATTAAGAATCGAAGGCGGGACCTCTTTCGTCGAAAGCAAGCGCGCTTCCCACTCACTATCATCGAATCCTTAAACTTCAAGTTAATCGAATTACTTCAAAACTATTTCTTTCGATAAGTAGAGGACAGTATTACTAATCTGGTAATATCCTTAGTTTACAAATTTTAACAACTTTACCTCCGGTGAAAGTGTAGCAAAACTTAATGAATAAAAGACACAGCTATGAGGAAACATAAGTGTTAACGAGGTGAAGAAAAAGTCAGCCTAAACTCTAACTCTCAATTACTTCTGGAATGGACTATAGTAATTTTTTGGCGGCAAAAACTAAAATTCCTCCGGATTAGAAGCAAATACTTTCAGATACAGACTAGAATTTCTCTTAGTCAGGAAGATGAGATTCGCACATATTTCTGCGACTAACGCGGACCAAATGCACTTCCTTTAAAGACCAAGGATACATTAATAATCCCAAATGTCCGTACCATTTTAGTCGGGACTCGTAAAACACACAAAGGAATTATGGATGCAATGAGAATTGGGTCAAGCCTTCAATTGATAAAGAGATCCGTGTATCTCCGTCGCGGGAAAGCGAAACGTAAGTGGGCAAAACATAGTCTTGATGAAGCCTTGTGCCATGGACATGCGCTACCAATCAACTTCTCTTCCGACAGAATCCGCCAACGAGTTATGAAATTGTGGATATCACTCTGCGGAAATAGATTACTGAATTATCCGCACTTCCAGCCTCGAAGTGGAATGGGCAGAAGGGAGTCGGCCTCCGCTACGAGAAGGGTGAATATGACGCAAATACAAAGGAACACCTCCGCAAAGTGATGGGAAAGCATCGGGACAGTTGTAGACGGTGACCAATGGCTAAAATTTTCGATGCTGGAGGCATTTAGAAAGAGGATGAAGCAGAAAAAAATCTGCGAATGAGCAATTGAATACGTTCTCAAAGCAAAGTATATTTCACGATACCATTTTATAACCAACATTTTGCATGGATGTAACAGCGACTACTATAGTTATCATGTCCGTTTAAATGATTGTGATAACGAAAGGTTACGAGTATCAATCATAAGATAGTAAATAAGTTTAATGGCTCCAGATAAAATGGAAAAATAAAATGGTACCATTTCAAAGAAATAACTGCATACAATTAAGGTTATTTTTTATTTATTTATTTAATAGATTCACATACAGTGTTTGCGCCATTTTAGAGTGAATTCCAAACAATAAAGCATAGCAAATTAAGTTATATACATGAAAACATACGCAATAAGAAATTTACTCAGCTAAATGAATCAAATATTTACTAAGTAGAGAATTATTTACCTGGACTATAATTTAAACATTATATTAAGAAAGAAACTTGAGATAATCTAAATGTGGGAACATGGCGTAAAGGTGTAAGTCTAGCTGTCTTAGGTGGAGCATGATAATTTAATAGTGACACTAGTTCGGGAGAATCGAAATTGGGGTTTAATATATTGTAAATGAAAGACGGATCATATTCAATAAGGTTTAATTTATGAATCTTAGATAAAGGTATTTTAGTGCAAAAGCTGTTGAAGAATTTTGTTGATGGGGTACACGAAATACCTGATTCGGGGAGGTAATACTAGAGTTGGCTGACTACATGGGGAAGCAATATGAAAAGACTGGGTTTACTATGGAAGTGAAAAACAATTTCTGGGAGTCTGGGTGCTTCATTTCAGTGAAGCAGTATAAGATTCCTAAATAGAGAGAGATCTTTCCTTTTAACACATTCAATATGGTCTGAAAAAATTAATTTTCTGTCAATTAGTACTCCTAAATCTCTTTAGAAGGATACTTTTTGTAAGCAGAAAGTGTTTAAACAGTAATCAAAAGTTACAGGAGATTTACAAAGTGAAATGGCCATGACTGAACATTTTTGGGGATTTATAACTAATGTCCACATTTCACACCATTATTGCGTTTTGTTCAAAGCCCCCTGAAAACGGTAAGAATCCTGAAGGCTGTCAATTTTGCTAAATAACTTGGAGTCATCTGCAAAGGTAAGAGAATAGGTTTGGGTTTTTTAGAGGATATGTAAAGCATCTATATAGAGGGTAAAAAGATAAGGACCCAACGCAGTACCTTGAGAGACTCCAGAAGAGATATCTGACCAGGCAGATTTAGTTTCATCGACTACGACATATTGAGTGCGATGTGTAAGATATTTTTTTAATAAATTGAGAAAATTTCCATTTATTCCAAACCGGAGTTCAAGTTCACAAAGGAGTGTGTGAGCAGCATAATTGGAGGCTTTAACGAAGTCTAACTGAGATCTGTCTACTAAGGAATTAACGGCGTGGATTTAAAAATTGTAATATTGGTTTAAGAAGACCGGTGGGGTAAGAATGCATGTTGATTTAAGACTGGCATGGAGATGTAAAGTAATATAATCGATTCATAGCTGTCTTTTCACAGATCAAGGAAAAATAAGTAGGAGGGATATGGGACGATAGTTAGAGACATTCATTTTAAGATCCAGATTTGTGTATTGGCGTGACATTAGCAGATTTCCACTGAGATGGATAGTCCCCCGATGAAAAGCAACGGTTAAAAATTATCGATAATGGAACACTGAGGGAGAATACACCATTTTTAAAGAATATACGATGAACTCCATCCGGACCAGGTGAGCGGTGATATTTTTGCAAGGAAATTTAGCACTTCTTCAGGAGTTTTTTGAAGAGAGGTGAGTGAATGACAGAAAACAGGGTAAATATCCCAATTTTCGGTAGGGTTACTTGATGTTGGACCAGATGGTCGTATAATGGAACCGGAGAAGAAGTTGAGGAAAGCTGTAGATCTATCACCTTCACACACCTCCTTATCGCTGTAAATCTTAGTACCCGGGATTTGAGAATGTTTATAGAATAATCGCGAAAAATTAGTTGTTTAGATAAACGTCTTAGATTGGAGAAAGAATTTCCCGTCTTCGCATTAGGATATGATGCCCACAAATACCAGGCCTTAGATAAGAAAAAAATTGTTTGCAATGATAGAAAATGGGTCATTTGCCGTTTTTAAAAATTCAGTTTCAATTATTCAATGTACTGCACTGCATTTCTATGGACACCGCGACATTCCTCTCTTTCATTAGTTTATAAAGAGTACGTATTCATTTGGTACACTTAAGTTACAAGATATAAGTTAATATCCATTTCGACTACAAGTTCACATCTTCTGAACTGAAGATGCCAATAAGTCGACAAAATCGGTCATTTAAGATCTATTGCGGAAGTTACAATGTTTTTTTTATGTATGCTGTGAAATCCCAGAGCATAGCTACAAAGAATAAATTAGGGAATAAGAAACAAAGAAGAAATCAAAGATTTACTTCCACAGAATTTATTTATGCGACTATGGTTTCGGTGCAAATATACACCATCGTCAGGCACCGAGGCTTCGTTATAACAGCTTGAGAACAAACCAGAGAGGAGGGAGAAGGTTAAGGAGAGTTGCAAAGTAAGGGGGCCAATTAGTTACTCATAATAGGTCATTAAGCGGAGGGGGAGGGGATAATGAACGGAAAAGTAACGGAAAAAAATATTCTGAAATGCGGCACACACGATGGCTACGAAGAGAAACGGAATAGTGGAAGATTTTTCAACTAACAGAGGTACAAACACTGAATATTTTATGTACTTCATAGAGGGTGTCCCATATATATTTCCTCAAATGACGATAAAGAACTTCTGAAATGCGGAAGAATGGCCAAGTGCGACAATACTAACCAAATCTGACCAATTAAACATCTTCAATGTTAGCGCCAAATGGCCCCAGCAAACGCACTAGTTAAAACAAAACTGCCCTCAGATTCGATGAGCGCACTAAGCGTAATCTCTCACGCACGCAAATCCATTTAAATGAAACGATTCGCCATTCTTAGCCCAAAATGGAGGGCGTACATTGTTGCGCTCATGCGGGTCACGACTCCGCCGGAGGAATTGGCGCGAGTTATATGGTGTGCCTGGAGTGGAGATGCAAAGAATAAAACAAAAGAAGTGCTCTCGACGAAACCTCAGATGTTTCTTACCTTATGAAGGGACTTACCTTCTGCTGTACGATTCGCCTACGAAATACACAGAAGTGGAAATAACGACATTATCTCTCCATCGCGGCTTTAATCCCGTCTTTATATGGTGCGGAAAGTCTGCCGTTTGCCATTACGAATGCAAGCAAACTCTGCGGAATATTAAACATGCGAAAATAATACAAGTTCGGGAAACTCTTGCTACAAACACGCAAGATAGCAGTGTTCCATTGAAATCTAATTTATGCATGAATTATTTCTAATTATTGAGGCATGAATTTATTTTTTAATTTAAATCCTTTCCGCAGTTTGACACTCATTTACTTGTATATTTTAAATCATTTACACATTCGTCAGATCATAGTCTCATCTCTTAACGCTGTCGAACAATTTGAACGTTTGCATTTCATGTAATTTACTACAAGTCTATCTAGTTACCACAAACTGATTTCCCCTAAATTTACTATTTACTATTTAAATTCATTAAGTATATACATAAAATATATTTTGCCAAATATTAATTCTTTTAGATATTTAGACTTTTCTTATCGCTCCTTCCAAAGATGGTTTCGTCTATTACGCTGTTATTTCAATTTTCGCAGTTTCTTTCAAACTAGTTCCATAGTTTCTTCTACTATAACTTAATATGTGAATTTAAAGTAGTTTAATTTGAAGTACGTACGTAAATTCACAATACAGTCCTATATCTTCATAAGGATTAGTAAAATGCGAATTAATTAGCCCGAAAGAGCCGTGCGGCTGAAACCCAACGAATAACAGGTGTGAAAAATAGCAACATGACTGGGACTCGAACCCAGGTCTCCCAATCATCGTATGTACTGAATAGTCTTCGATAAAGGCTTGGAGACCGATTTTTCAATCACATTCAATTCTTAACCTATTGACCTCCTTTTTTTTCTAGAAGAAGGACTCAGATTTTACCGATAATTTGATAATTTTGAAAAATTCTTAGGAAAGAAAAAATGTTTGCAGAAACGGAGCTAAATTAATTTATTAGATAAAGAAACGAATTATATTGTCTGTAATAATTCGGCCTTTGATCGCTGAATAAATGTGTTGTTGAAATACGTTGAGGATAGAGGTAATCATATTCTTGTCCTTATTTCCAGAGCAACGTTCCTTTAATTTGCTTATTGTTTGTTTTAAGGTAGACGTTTCTTGCGCATTGTGAAGTAAAGCTTTGCGCAATTAATGAAACATCATAATGGATATTGCTAAAGAGTATAAATTATGTTTCTATGCATACGTAAGGGCGGCAAATGTTAACAGAATAAAAGTGATGTATGTAAGAATAGAACAGCATTCTTTTGCTTTGTAATACTTCAGCTATTAAGCTATTAAACTGAAAGTCGAAAATATACGAAAGATACGAAGTATCGATTCTTTTACAATCTCATGTAATTAAGACAGTCATTTAAGTCATTTAAAGGAACAATTGATATTCTCGCCATGAGACTGAATGCTATAGCGATTTTAGTTCCCTTTGAAGAAGGCTCTTCACTATCCCCGCAGAAAAGAATAAATTAAACGATATAGATTCAGGGGTAATCTTGTGGTAATTATTAATATTAAAACTATTAAAATGCTCCATTAGAATGAACTTTTTACTTTTTACACAATACAACATACACACGACCATGGTTTCGTAGCGTGGCTACATCATCAGGTCAGGTCACCTGTCATAAATTGCTTTATAATTCACTTTCTTATAAAATGTGGAGTGAAGCTGTTCTCTTGACGAATACTTGACAAAAGCTTATTTTTGTTATATCATTAACATTGGAATAATCGTTCTGAATCGAATAATTTTCCGCTAAAACGGAATTATAGATCGTCTATGAACATAATTTTAGGTGAATTTTACTTTTTGCATAACCATTACCATATGTGTAGGTCAAATTAAGTGTGACCCCACAGCTCATCTCGGGGTACAAACACGGCGACTGCAAGCCGCTTTGCTACCTCAAACCAACTGGAGTTTCGAATTTGAAATTTAAGCCCCGATCCCTAAGTCCATTTAATAATCAGAATAGAAGATTACCGCCGTAACGTACGATCGTCCAGCTTCTTCATCACGCGCGCTGTTCTCTCACGCCCCAGCACGCAATCCTTCGCACACCACATAAAGTGCCTTTGCTTGCACAGGCCGCCTAAACCGCGGACCCTTATGCCGACGTCGTAAACGTCATTTTCCCAGGAAATAATGTATATTCCGGCGGAAGACTTGACCTTATGTTGTCGTAGAAAAATATACGATGCGAGTAATGAAAAACGTCGCGAGGATTTCATTTCTTCGCCTCATCACGTTTAGGCTTATGGGGGATATTTTTCCGAGGTTGATGGTCTTTTAGATTATCAGTCTCCATACTAGAGGTTAGTATAAATCGTTGAAATCGATGTCAGAAGGCGAGACCAGGTGGAAAGACATCATGGAAATAGTGGAACTTCTTTCTAGTAGAATATGCGTAGTTTAGTGAACAATGCGTAGTTTCACCGTCTAAGTAAAATAACCATCCCATCTTCAGTGAAACTGTTAAGTGAACTGTTAGTGAAATTATTTCTACTCATGCCGTAATGTTTTACAACTTCTTAAACTGATAAGTGGTTGTTGTTTCGTGATTGTTTATCATAAAAAATTGCTCATGCTGCCGAGGTCAATAACCTTTGAAATTGTTTAATGACGGCTTAAACGAAAGAAAGGGAACTTGAATTTTAGCTATGACTCAGGTGCATTAAAACTTAGCATGGTACCGCAGATGCCAAGTAAGTGAATTTTTGCGATTGTTTTCCTTCTTTTGTCACTTTCCTGTACTCCAATCGACCTAATCAGTGTTGTATGTTTTTCTTCAATGTCCAAGCATAAAAAATCGGAAGGAATTATCGCCCTGTTTCTAAATACAGTGGGATAGTCGTGATAGTTTAGAATGTGATTCAGAAACTGAAATTGCATCTACGATAACCAATAATGTTTATCTTGATGATGGAGCGTGCCAGCACGAATCAATTTGATTGAAACTGATGTAATTTATCCTAACAAATATAAACCAAGTATCTACATACTTGATTTCATCGATTTGATAGTAAGACAAAGTCGGAAAATAACATTGCAAGATGCATTTGTAATATTACTTGATGAAGTCCATTATGATGAGGCCGAACTATTACTTGTTAACTAAATTCTGTAAGGGTTGGCTAACTTTCTGTGATTCGTGATAATGTCCATAAAGTTATGAATCGTGAAGATGCTTTTCTTTCATGAGATGTGATTAAATTTGTAGGCTGGATTATGTACCATATATGTCTTGACTTTTTGAGGTTTTCCGAGGGGTTTCCCTCCCTCCTTGGGAATATGCCTGACAGATATTTTGTTCTCCCCTCAACTTATACTATCCGACCA
>KZ308862.1:942341-1050535 GCA_000376725.2 Ladona fulva
GGCAAAAAAATCGGCGGCTCCGTGAGGCACTTCCTTCTGCCTCGCCTTTAGTATCCTATATGTATATATATCTATCTATATATATCTGGAGAAACGTCTATATAAAGAGATATATCCGGAGAAGCGTCTATATAAAGAGATATATTGATGCAATGTTACTTGATGACATTTATCGTATAGATTCTATTTCTGTTTTCTCAATAGAAGGTTGGTGATTTGAGAAAATATTTTACCGAGGATGAACGAATTTCGTTTTAAAGGTGCAACTTTTCGTATAACTAATCTCTAAAACATTCATGTTGAGATAGAGCATGTACGTAGTCAACGATGTAAAATTTTATTCATATATAACCTGTTTGCCGGAAATATAATAAGCTATCTTAACTATGGCTAGACTAAGTACCTCACTTAGTTTTAGATTATTTTCTTCTCTGTGATGGTGATTGTCAAAGTCAGTTTCAGCTGAGTGATCCCTTTCATCTCATCCACATTAATTCTATTCCCTGTCAATCCTGACTCACTGCACCGACTAATCTGAAATGCTTCGATAAGTATGAGTCCAGAAAAGGTTTTCTTGCAGTTCACCCACCGTTTTAATTTACCAAGTACTTTCTTATCCGTCGAGAATGAATCGACCTTCCATTTATAAAAATCACAGGTTGGCTTCTGATTGGTAACATGCATTTTTTGATGTATTTTTGTCCATACCCACTGAAAATTGCTTATCAAGCTCTGAATATCGTTACTGTAATATTCCGACACTTCCTTCAGTTCAGTTTAGAAACAGTAAAGAATCTGTGTTGCTAAATTCTTCTTGGTTCCGAAACGCAATTAGGTTCCCATTTAATATAATCAGATGACGTAACATATGTTTATTAGCGGATGTCTACTCATTATTAGATTCATTTACCACCTTAGCCACTATATCTATCACCGCCTACTATTTTTCCTGAAGCTGTGATCACCATTTTTTCTTTTCTACCTCTCACCATAGTACTCTTGGTGACTGTATAACTTTTAGTAGTAGTATGGTTAAAAGTGCTTCGACAGCTAAGGTCATTTTGCACGTGAGCCCCCACAGGGAATCGGACCCGGGACCGCCTTTACCAAAGTCGAACGCGTTGCCCACTTGGCTATCTGGAAGCCCTGTATAACTTTTTTACCGTCTCAATAACTAAATTTAATATCTATGAATATAATTTCATGTAAAATAATTATTTGTTAATAATAATAACAATAATGCTTATTTCGCATTTGATTTAAATAATACAGACGTTTACGTAGTTGATATTTTCTCGTGGTTACATCAATATCCTTATCACTTTGTCATCCATTTTTGTAGTCCCATTGGCCAGCTGAGAACTCAATCGCCCGCCAGAGTGCGGTAGGGACTGCGGCCCGAAACAATGAGTTCTGTTTCTGAAAAGAAACCGCGTGAAGCTGTTCGTCAATCAACAGCCTAGCAATCTAACATATAGGGTAAACAGAGATAATATGAATAGTAGCTTCCGCATACAGATAATAACATGTATGTGTTGAAATTACCAAGCGTTTTTATTTCTGTTTCCATGGCGTTCCACCAAACGATGGTAAGCGACATTGGTTACAATCTGGTGATGGTAATCCACATCGATTCCAATTTGATGATATTTCCGTCTAATTCGGAAAATTGTTAAATCCTATACTGTAGATCTTAACCTATTAGCAGCCAGTAGGAAAGACCACAGACATTATAAAAGACTACAAAAGAAATTTTCTAAACTCCTTCTACAGAGTTTGGTAATTAAGATTATAACTCGGAATTATTGGTAAAATATATTTCTTTCTGAAAGCCTTTACGCATATGAATATAGTCGAGCAACGATCCTCAAATGTGAAAGAATAAAAGCATCTCGCATTTTATATCGCATACATTACTTCCTCAATGTTTTTTTATCACTATGCTTTACATTCACGACATATTTCATAGCTGTTCGCGACACTGATGTTGTATCTTAGATCTAATAACCTGCTTTTCTCAGTAGTATATAATATATATATTTTGAATTAACCATACTCTTAATTGAACTACTCTTTCCACTTAAATGAAATATTCTATTGAATATTAGTGTATACATTTTCCCCTGTGGATAAATTATAAAGCGAATATGAAGAAGATTACATGTAATGGTCGATATAACAATGGAGGAAAGGTAGAGAATTTCAAGTCCTAAGGATTTTAATTTCAAAATATTGCAATTCTTATTATAAAAATCGTCAAATATTTTATGAAGTCTGCCTTTGTTTCCATTACGTATATTTCTATTTTTATGAGCAGTAAATGCAAAATGAAGCCGAGAGTATGTTGGGTCTCAAAGATATACTTCGAGCAGAAATGATTCCTGGAAAGTTCTCACGAGGAAGAACGAAATCTCCCTCTAAACGGTTAACGACTGTCATAATCAGTTAAATGAGACTTCGATTCCATTTCCTGCGCTTTCTTCACATCGACGCTTTCCTTTCCGTCCATCTTATTTGTAGTAAACATTGAAAATACGTTAATGGTTTAAATTTGCGCGAAATGGAACCGAAAAGTATATCTATAATCTATCAATAATATGAATACATTCATGAAAATTCTATTCTTCGTGAATTTCTGGAAAATGACACAAAGAATTTTTATACGAGGCAAATTGTGGCTCAAAGGTAACTTATGGCAGACGAAAATACCTAATTCGGCGAAAACTATCAAATATCTACTAATAATCATGACCTAAAGATCCCGGAATATTTCTTAAAAACCTAGAAAGGAGATAAAATACCTATCGTGAAAATTATAAGAAAGAAAATGCTTAAAATTAGAAAAAAATATATATTCACTCAAAAATAATTTACAAAAAGAACAGGAAAAAATAGGAAAATAATAAAAATTACAGATTCATACTATTAAGATTCTGTATTAATTAGAAACTACTAGCAAATTTTAGAAGTTCATATTCACATTTTGGGTGTTTTCAATAACTTCAATTAACAAATGTTAATTAATATTCAATTGGCAAATGAGGAACAGAAATCCCTTATAGCTTACCAAATAAGGATTATAGCAGCTTAACTTATGCAAACAAATTACAAACAAAGACACTTTTCTATGGAATTCTGATGCTAATTTAAGAATATAGTTGATAAGTATAAGCTGATATAATACTCAAAATGTCCAGGCTTATATTGCAATTCGTATACATTAGAACGGTTTTATCATTACAATTCCCGACGTCGGCGTCGATGACATAAATGTGAATCTAAGAAACATATTTTCTCGAAAAGGGATAACCTCTTAGAATATTTCCTCAATATGTATCATACTCATGATATGCTCCTTATTCTTCAGAAAATCACACTGAGGAAATAGTTCTCAAAATGTATGAATATTTTTAAGATAGAAGGCAAAATTAACAATATCAACTATTTTATTGAAAATTATAGCATGGCTCTCATATTTCTCTAGTAACTGCGAAAATTCGGATGCGTGGAGAGTAAAATGCAGTGGACGGCACTTAGAGGGAAGCCCAGTCGTGATAGAGAATATGGTTTTGCAATAATTCGAATAAAGAAAGAGTAGATATATGTCGAGGTCTAACAAAGAAAAATGCAGAATACTTCAGGAAGTAGTGAAGAATTGGTTCTAAGAAAATTGAGAAGAGAATTTAATTAAGAATCTTTCCTCTGATAAATCAATCAAAATCATTAATAACTCTCAATGGAGCCAGAAGTTATAAAGGAAGAAATTAACTCAGCATTTCCGATGCTACTCAATGCCAGCAATAGCCTGCGTGATTAACACAAGAGAGCGCGCTTACTCGAATAGCGTGTGTTCAGAATGCGAAATAATCTTCTTAGATAATTGGTGCAACAGAAGTTCAAGTTCACACGGCCTTAGCAGTGATGTAAATTACTCGCGTTTTATTGGTTGCATGAATTGTCAAATGCTCGATCTAGAGATATATAGATTGTATAACGGGAAGTAAATAAGAATGTGTGACTGTTATTCTTTACGAATGAGACCTGACATTTAAATGTTAGCCATGTTGCTGTTAACAGAATAGTGATTTCTGATTCGTTACTATTTTGATTAATAGAAGAATCTTTGTCATATTATATTCATAGTTGTATTCATATGAAAGCTACTAAAGTACAAGGGACGCTAACTACCTCACTGAATTTTATGAAAAAATATATTCAAAGGACATTTGCACTGCACGTTCCATTTTTAGCATTCTCTCCTTAAAATTATGATAATGATCTCCTTGAGGAAATCGTGGACGATCAACCTCACTCCTCATCCTCATTAGTAATCCTCATTCTTTCTATAGGTCTCATCAGTAAAGATAGCGATAGGTGTAGACGATATCGACAATATCACAGTAAATGCTGTTCTTAGTTAAAAACATAACACTAAAACCGAGTGTTTTCAAAAATCACTAAGTATCACTCGCATATTCTTAAAAGGTGCATAAAATATTTCAAAAAGTAGATATTGAAAATGTTGTTAATCTGTTGTAAGCTGTTTTGAAATACTAAGATTTTTCAACATTTACTCAACGGGTGTCACTAATTTACGTTCCTTTCAGACAAGACAACTACTGTAAGTTGAGAAAAAAAATGTATGGTTCGTAATTAAATACCGTCGCAACTAAATTCGTTATAGTGGTAGTATTGATAAAAGTGCTTCGACAACTAACGTCATTTCGCACATGGGAGCTCCGACCGGGAATCGAACCCGGGACCACTTCCCGCAGAAGCAAACGCGCTGCCCACTTAGCGATCCGGGAGTTCATCGCAACCAAATTAGCTGTATTTATGGTGTAATATTTAGCAATTTTAAAAATAAACCGGCTTCTCATGCTCGAATTATTGTATTTATTTTTCATTTAAAATTTCATTCTGCTATATGTTTGCAATATTTGTTTGCTGAAAACATAGGTTCTAATTTTAGGAATGTTTCAAAATTTCCTCAACGAAAATTACCGTAAAATGAGAATTAAATAAGAGTATTAGGAACACGTGTTGGAAAGTTCTCTATTTAAGAAATACTCCTACCCGTGATTTATTTCTTCCATAAAGCCATTACTCAGAGAGATATCTCTTACTAATGAGAAAATAAAACAATCCTATTTCAGCCATCTCAGGGAATTATTTCAGTACGGTCTGATACATGAATTGGAAGAGAGCAATTCACACGTGTGCTTAAAAAAGAAGCCATGAAGAAATTATTAATTCTTCCTGTAGGCAAGCAGAGAGATTTATACCAATGACAGAAACATATTACTGGAGTATTAAACTATGAACGTGTGTTCAAATAATTGGTAAAATTTAGTTTAAAAACCCAATATAACTTTTTCAGAAAAATTCAACGAATACACACCGTAAAATTAAATTGATAAAATCTAGGAAATAGATTATCTGAGAGAGAAAGAACGTTAAAGGGATTAAGCCTAATATCCTTAATAGCTACGAGTGCAATTGAGAAGAAATACGGCGTTGAAATGAATCCTCTTTAATTTGCATTTGGCGATAAGAAGTTCGAGCACGCGTTTTAGGCTTACTAGAGGAAAAAATCGAAGCACCGGCAAAGGCAAACATCATATTAACTAAAGATCATTGTCATATATCGTCAATCATATTTGTTTAACTATTTCTTTATTTTAAATTAATAGATTAATGGTAATTTTAATCAAAATTCTGCGCAAAATTATATTTGAATTAAGTGGAATACAAAATTGTGTTTTTATCCTTTACGGATTCCATTGTAGAATTAAAAACAGTATCTTAACAGAAATATAAATGCCACATTACTTCGGGACTGACCTCGTAATTTAAAGGTTTGATAATAATAATAATTACTTGCGTCTGAACTTAGTTGTAATCGTAGCTCAGCTTCAATCAAAAATGAATTATATTATTATCATTCAAAAGGCTGTAGTATGGAGCCTACTCCATGGTGTGAGCCGTATTAACAATTAACCATCATTCTTTGATAGTGATTGAACAATAGTTACCCCAAGATAACTCAATTTATACAATAGAGGTCCAATTATGAAATCATAGTCAGAATCAACTTATGTGAGGGGGTGAAGTATTCACCCAAGTCGGGTAGAAAACCCCTCCAAAACCTCCCGAAGGCAGTTCGTCAAACAGTTTCACATACAATGCGTCATACAGTTAACAAAGATTATGTATTAATTACAATTTCTAACCACATGATTAATATCACACCTTACTATACACACAAGTTGATAATCACAACAGATATATTTTTATGGTACACTTTTTACATTAAATATACTCTACAATTACTATCTAGTTATCCGTTCATTTTCTCATTTTATTTATAAAAACGCTACAAGATTGGGGAAGACGTTCGAGGACTTCCTCAGGTAAATGATCACTCATTTGCTATCGCAGGTTATCGCAGCAATATTGATAAATGTATTTAATATATCTGATAAGAATGTACTTTTCCAGTCTCGATATTATTGAAGAAAGCATTACCAATTCATAACTTCCAAACCAACTATTCCCACGGATTGTATACAGTGGTTACAGAAAAGGTCACAATTACATTGAGAATACGAACGAAAAATTCACTATCGATGAATTCTATTATTTAGATTAAAAGTTTAGATGAAAATAATGCTAATAATTTATTTGTAAAGATTAGCGTGCGAAGAGCTGTGAAAGATTGTGTAAGCGGATCCTTCCGAGGAAAATGTTTTCGAGGAAGAAAACAGAAGGGGAGTGGAGGTAAAGAAAAGTAAACGGATCTGTTGAAAAGGGAGTTTTGGTTTTAGATTAGAGTGAAGGTGAAGGCGTCGTAAGAGGATCCGAGAGAAGGGACTGCGAGATAAGTGTAATCCTGTTTAAAAAAGGAACGGATAAAAGGGAACGCGAAAGGGTTAAAAGGAGATTGATGAGACTCTCTCTTCAAAGAGAACGAAAAAATATGTGTCCCCATCGCTGCCAAAAAGAGTTTGAAATTTTCCCCAAATCCACTCCGGATTGTCGAGAAGGAATTTCTAAATCCAAGAATTCCACCGGAAGATAAAATGGAATATCACCCATCCATTTCCCAATCTAGAAGTAAACCCCATTATGGGTTTGGAAGGCTATAATACTTCGAGTTTATTAAGTATACTGCGCATAAAGTACACTGAGTACAATGTATACAGTGAATTGAAAAAGGGTGGCGAGAATGAAAACGCATTTGGGGATACAAGATCAGTGTTACAGGAGTGCCAATTAGACATTCATTCTTCAACAAGTGATTCTAAGTTCAGTATCATAATAAATAAAATATTCGTCGTTTTCAATAACAGCCTACATTAGAGGATGTTCTATTTGCTAAAAATCATTCGATTCGTTGATAGGTGTGCATTGCTCATCCCTGAAGGTATGTACGCAAGAGAATAATCACGCGATTCAAATATCTCAAGAATAAGTTTATTAACTCTAAATATCAAAATGTCATTCCTTTGAAATATACTATAAACACGAAATTGATCTACATTATTTAGATGCAATTTTTTCTGTTGGAAAATACGTTTACCCTAATGTGATGTTAAGCGGACATTTAGTTTAATGAATGAAAATGAAGAGCATTTTGATGAAAATGAATGTCCGGATTTAATTATAAAGAAATTAATCATAATCGAGATTTAAGTGGGATTGAAACCCATGGAGACTCAAAAGCGGTATCAAGAGTAAGAATACAATAATCAGTATTCTTATTATTAATTTGGATATTCAACAGCAACTGCAGTTGCATGTAATGAAACCAGTCGTGAGTAGAACACGATATGTATTTCCATAGCCAAAATATCTTTTCCAGGGGCGGAAGAAAACTTAGAGGTTTAAAAACACTCCGTATGTCGGCAAACAGAGCTCGCGTTTGGAGGCAAACGGAAAGCTCCGGATTACTGATTTCTGAGAATCGCCTAATGCGCATTTCGGAAACGTGTCAATTCTGGAGGGATCCACAGTAATACTGGTCCTGCTTCCGTCCACCAGGTGGTTTAAAGAGTTTCTTAACTCTCTATTTCTGTAGCATATGTGTGTCTCTCTTTCCTTTCTTACCGCAAACAAAATAAATGCCAAATACAACGAATTGAGGTCAAAAATGAAGCACAATAGGAAAGAGCCTGAGGGCTTACCGAGGTTTCATATGGAGCAATTCTCTTCTGCACAGATCTCTTAGAAACAGAAATATTTCCGTCATCTCTATCATTATTCATTAATTAATACATTTTAATAATTAATGCATTTGCGACCGACGCGGTAATTTATGGTGAAATAAGTGGTTCAGAGGATAATTGATGATTCAGAATGGTCGAATGACTATCGAATGATTTACATAAAATTATGAAATAGTGCCATGATTGGCAATCAGGGTTAAATATAGACAAATGTTTAGTGATTATCTTCTCTGAATGATAAAATACAGGCAATGCTTATTCTTACAGCCTCCGAGGGAAAGTCCTATTAGAAGTAGAATCGGTGAAATAACTTAGAGTAACCCTCACGAAAAACTTAACATGGATATCCGTATTTTACGTGGACAAGCACTTAAGAACCTCTGATTCGTGAAGAGAATAGCCTGTGTTAGCGAAGAAAAAGTCCATGAGAGATGTATCGCTGCGTTGGTCAGACCTCACCTCGAATGTACTATTTGGGATCAACAGAAAGGTGTTGCATTCGAGGAAAAGCACAGCCAAAGGCGATATCCACGTTATCTCTTGCTTTGAATTGCTCTATATCTTTTGGGCGCACAAAAGCTCATTGGGTGGTGTAATCTGAAATATCGATGAAGTTTGATTCTAAAGCTATTAGTATTTGTTTTTTGTGCCTATGGATACTTTCCATCGAAAAATACTAAGGCTGCAGTTTCCCGTGCAAAGTGCTATAAATGATAGCATCAACTATATGTGCTATAAATGTTTACGGAATTGTTCACACAATTAATAGCACTATGGATGATGGTGTTTATACGGACTTTTAAAGAAAAGCAAATTTCTCCAAAAAGGAGCCTCGCTGGTATTCGGCGCAGTTATCCAAGCCTCCACACGCAGGCGCACTACAAATAAGTCGCGGATTACAGATTCTTCTTCGGGAGGTAACGAAATCTCATCGCGAAAAAGAAAGATTTTCAGGAAGTATAAGTCTTTTGACATCCGCCTAGCATCGTGCTACGCACTTTGAACGCGAAAGGATACACCTCAAGGGAGAGTCCCTTCCAAAAAAAAAACGGTTAGCTTAAGAAGCTACCGATAATCTTTCCTAGGGTGATTTTCTTGTAAATGCTCCATTGCACAACCTAGAATTTCTCTCCTTAACTCTTCTCAAGCACGCCAGTCTTTCATTCCAGGTTTGCAATTCTCCCTGTTAATTTGAAACAACGCGTTCTGAAACCTTTTGCAGAGGTGCCTTAATGGTAAAAGAAGGATATGCTTTCTATGTTATTGAGCTAATGAAAGAGAAGCAGCATTCAATCGCCCTATGTTTGTTGCAGTAGTATCGCAGCAGACTATATCAGTGACGCCCTACTCCTCCAGCACCCGGTGTTCTGCGATGATCTCTCCCACTCCCGAACTGTATGCTAGGAACTCCAAGAAAGATGTTCAGTTTCACTATAAGAGTAAGTAGCAATTACAGGCAGTCTATGCACGAGTTCTTTGTTCACCAATGAAGGAAGCATTTTTTCGTCCCAGAGTGCAGTAATTTTTGTTTCTGCAAATGCTAGTCGGAGATAAGCAACACACTCTGCACCAAGACTCTCACGACAGCGACACATAGGTGAGCGATTAATAACGAATGTACATTTTAAAAGCTACGATGCTACTGTCAAAATATGAACTGCGTTCCTGTCTCTCACAATGCGTTTGTCCAAAGCTAGGAAGAGTTTTGTCGACATATTATCTCGAAGATTTCTATTCATTTTCGGCCTCTGAGGGGTCTGGATGCATTTTCTTGAATTGATGCGGTTCCTTCAATTACTTCGCTGCTGCTCTCGGAAGTTGTCAATTTAAACGCCTCAACCATCATTTAAATTTACGAGAATATAAGCTAATTTCAGAGCTAGTACCGTCTTACTCCATGAGATACGCGGTGGCGAGAGCTTGATAAGTAGATTCTAACGAAGGCGTGGAGGGCACGCCGACGCGTGCATGGCGCGCGCTCACTATCCGGGCCGATTCTCGAGAAATGTTTGTCAGACTTCATTAATACTTCCAAAAAAACATCACTAAAGGTATATTAATGCATTGTTAAGTATCAAAAGAATTAAAGGATGGAAACGCTCTGTAATCACTATTTATAACTGAAAAATGGCCAAACGTGTTGAAATATGTAAACTTTAAGTGCGATGCGGCACGTCTTTCAGTTATCCGATTGCAATAATATTTTATACAATTTATTTTCTGACCATCTGGAACAAATTTAGGAGGCGTTCATAAAGAATTTCAGAGTTTTAATTTTACCCTAAGGGTTCATATATAGATGTAGATTAATAATACTATTGCGTTGCAATAAATGCTGTAAAGATGTTCAATGATTGTCTTCCAGAATTAGCGCAATAATTTCCGGAACTAAATTTTCCGAGAAAATCAATTTTGACGAAGTTTTGATGAGTTTCATTTCTGCGCCTTCACAAGCAACGTGATGGTCTTCAGGATCCCTATTTCACCCCCGCACACCTCACAAATTAGCCACCGAAGACTCCCCGACGCTGTTTCAATGCTATTTACAGTCTTTACGCATTATCGAAATAAATCAATGAAAATTCCTCCGATGAACATAAAGTTCGAATTCCGCATGTTCTTCGCTCAATTGTTCTGTTTTATTTTTGCTGACTCAACCTCTGAAACCGTTTCGTAACCGTTCCAACAGTCATGGGAATCTTCCGCGTACCCCAAATGAGTACCTGAATTATCTCTCACCGTTATTACTTCATCGATGGCGTTACGTGAACTATGACTTATGTATGTATCCGATGTGTCATTAGAATGGGTGGCCCATTTGACAGCTGATTAATTCATACATTTGATTTGTGCAGACCCAACTTTGTGAGAACAATGCGCCAAGAGATGACGGAGTAACTGAAAAGATTCCGTATTTCATGTGAATGCATTAAATATTTTGAATACATTTCAGGACTATATTTGGAGGCTGATTAATCTCGCCTGTTCTTCAGTTAAAAATATATTCAACAACACAATTCATATATTCGATACAATTTTAGCGAATATCGGAATTCGCCACAATTGGTTTCCAAATACTTTTATGAAGCCGAGAGTAGAGTAAATACAGTAATTCTGCCAAGAAGTTATGCTCTAAGTCTCCTTGAAATTAAAGATTATGTGATTCAGTTTCACATTGAATAGGACATTTATTACCTATGTTAGAGAAGAAAAACCTTCGAGGAAGATTATGACAATCTCTATTTTACCATAAATTGCTATGCAAAAGAAATCTACCACCTTAATTGACCACTGCTATATTCTGCCATTAGTTTTATTTTGAAGGTATTTCTCGCAATGATAATCGAAGAAGATTCCAGATTATTACTTCTTCTTTGTGTTGTTGAGAATCATCAAGCAAAAGCCAATTTAAAGAATTCCGTTATTTAAAGAACATTATCCAAATTTGAGTAATTCAGCGGTTTTTAGAAACATACTTTTTGATGTTCACCTTCTCAAAAGGCAAGCTAAAAGAAATAAATTACAAATATAGAGATTTTGCAAATTTAGAGACGTCAAAATCACAGCAGTAAGCGAAAAACTCATATAAATCAAACAAACGGAATCGAATCCACCGTCACGTTCACCGTAACTTGGAAGTAAATCTCCTTAAGTTTGCATCAAATCATACGGTATCCGTTCTTCTTCATTTTACCTTCGAATTCGTTGAAATGGACTATAGAATCCTTTGATTCCGCGATATCGCCATCGGCGCATTTCAGATACGGGATTCGATAACCGCCAGAGGACAAGCGCTACGGAAATCTTCTAATTACGAGTTGAACGAAACGTCCTCCAAATCCTCGTTCGTAGGTAACAAAGGAAGCACGTTAAGTGCAGTTGGAATGGCGATTCGGACACGAAAACGCAGTTGCAGCGCGCCTCCCGCTCCATTCCCTGCGGGAAATTCAGCGAAAGGAGGCGGCAAATAACCATGCCAAGATACCCGTATATATGCGTGGTTGCTGTTGAACGATAAGGTACGTCCTTTGTCCTCAAAGTAACTCACGAAAAACCACTACTGAGTCATACAAATATATGTAAAGGTCATTGTGAAAGATTAAATTATTGGTTCAGAGCTGGAAATGTTCAGCTGATGAGGAACACAATTCATGACCGCAATTAATAACAATAGGATATACTTCAATGATGATAAAGAAATGAATATGAACAAAACTTTAGGATATATTAAAAGGTCATTTGTGTCTTCTGACATATATGCATGACTTTTTGTTTTATTTAAAAATTCTTCATGGATTTCTATTATGTCCGGAAAAAGCACATTGAGATGATAAGGTAATCAGCCTGCAGACCGGTTTCTACCTCAAATTTCCACAAAAGTATTGCAGATAGAATGTATGAGGTTACTTTTCCTATGGAACAAAGAAAGGGCTTTTACATGTCCTAGAATAAATCTGATATGATCAAGCTCAACTTTGTGGAAAGGAGCCATACTAAATAAGGTAAGAACTCTTAGTAACTTCCACAGATATATTTTATTTCACAGAGGCGACTAGTTTCGTCAAATCGACATCTTCAGGCACATCGAAAAAGGAAGTATGTGAGTATATATGGAGAGGAGAGGAGAAAGGGGTGTTGATTTTTCGGCAAAACTGCTCCATAGAGTAAACAAAGGAAGGAGGTTGGACATTCTTGAGCAGGTTGAAATAAAAGCCTCCCACAATCTTACCAATGAATACCTTTTCCCGAACCCTTCACCCCTCATTTCCCTACCTTCCATTCTTTTTCATTGACGACTTTGGTTTTTCCCAACACCACCCCCTCCTCCCACACTCAACACCCCTTTCTCCTCTCCTCTCCATATATACTCACGTACTTCCTTTTTCGATGTGCCTGAAGATGTCGATTTGACGAAACTAGTCGCCTCTGTGAAATAAATTATATCTGTGGAAGTTACTAAGTGTTCTTACCTTATTTAGTATGTCCTAGAATGCTACGAATGCAGATATCCACGCAAAAATGAGCAGCACTTTACAAAGTATTCGATAGAGGTGGGAACAATCGAATAAAAACATATTCGAATAATTCCATTGAAGCGAACAATCGAATTATTCGAATAGTGTTTCGAAACCGAATAACTTCAATCGAATACTTCTATCCGAATAAATTCATTCGATAGTGTCGCTTCTCTTCAACAAGGGGCCACATGCCTCTACGAATGAATTAATTCTTTTTTTGCTTGTTTACTCTCCGCGCGGTGAGGAGGAGAGGAGCGTGAGCTCTTGAGGGTTGCATCGTATAATTCGCTTCAATTGAATCATTCGAATACAGTGTTTCGAAACCGAATAACTTCAATTGAATGATTCCGGGCCCCCGGATAACCATGTGGGTTACGCATTCGAATTCACTGAAAGTGGTCCCGGGTTCGATTCCCGGTGGGAGTCTACCAATTCCCAAGGTAAAGTGAAAGACGCGATGAAACTTCAATAAACTGCCCGAGTAGTGATTGTCTGAGATATCGAATAAAAAAAAAGATTACTAAGAAAAGTTAAAAATATTCGACAAAAATTCCATCGTTTCTTTCAATCGGTTTTCCTCTCTTAAATGTGAACCTCTCTACTTCTTCCCTAATTTTATGACGTATTCGAATCTATTATGGTGCAGGTTTCTGGAATGTTCAATACTTGTGAATTAATATTTTCAGTTCCGCAATTCCAAATCAAATCTGAGAGGACTGATAAACTATAATTGGCGTCTGCTTCATATGTGTAGACATATTTTTTCATAAATCTCAATTTCCGTAAGATATACTCTTCTTCTCTTCTCAAACCTAGCCATAAAAATAGTTTTAGCAAACTCAGGCTATTTTCTGATTCAATGAAACTAATTTGAATTTCGGAAATTCCATATAATTTATTTTTTTACGATAACGATGAAAAGATCTTGTAACGATACGATGGATTTGATTTTTAGGTTAACCTGAAATTTTGGAGAAGTAAGTTCATTTCAAATTTAAATAAGATCTAAATTATACCCTAAATGTATTGAGCTACGTTATTTTTCCGCATTTTTCATTGATATATTCTCCAGAATTTATTTCCCCTTAAGCAGGCTTAATAGTATTTCAAATTGTGCAAATGAAGATGCATATTGCTTTTACGGAAATGTGAAAATCATATTTAATTAGGTTTTCTCTGGTAAAGTGAAAGAATTATAGAAATTTGTTACCCCTGTACAACCACTGATCCGCATAACAAATGAATTTATTCGAATAAAAAAATCGACTAAATGCCAAAACAATCGAATAATTATTGAATTTTATTTTTCAATCGATTCCCCCATCTCTAGTATTCGAAGAAGATGGATGAATGCCGTTATTTACCATCACTCATTTCAACAGATTTCTCATTAATGCACTCATAAAAAAGACCCATAGAAAAGTAACTGAAATATATATTTTTTCCTGTCCTTAACTAAATATAATAAAAAACATTCCAACAATTAAATACATAATACGTGCCATTTACTAAATTATCAATTAATAAGATGTGTTGAATTCCTCGGCTATGCTCTGGATGATAACTATGGATTCCCGAGCGTGTGTTCCTTTTATTTACACTCTTTCTTCTCAACTTTTACACTAACCAAAACTTCGACTCTCCTTTACGCAAACATCTATTTTATACCAAATCATTTATCTCAATACGCATGTCTGCCTGTAACCCTCACTTGGCCACTCTTCACCATTTCAGCAAGCAGAAAATAAATCATCAAAACTTATTGTTCTTCCGTCTCACTGGTTTTCTTCCTTTTTATTGCAGCTGATTGTTTACTCTTCGTGTTATATATTTATATTGGCCTCATATTGAACTTAGTTTGTCATATTTAATTGTATTAGGATTATATAATGATATCCCGTTTGTAGCAAACACGAATGACAAAACCGACCCGAATGATAAAACTGTAAACTCAAAAACAAGATGGAGTAAAAGTTTTAAGTAAAGTATGTGACACCTGTACAATTACTGAGAGATATGAGCATTCATATGAAATTATAATTAAGAGGAGAGAGAAATTGTTCTTAAAGTGAGAAAATTAATACCCTCGTGATGATCGTAAAAGTCTTGCAGTTTCCTGTCCAGATTGTGAAACGATGACTATAAAATAACATCTAATCGTCTCTCAATTTCTGATAAGGAAGGAATGAAATACGTCATCAATGAGGAGATACCCCTGAAATGAATGCTTTTCTACGGCCAACTCTCGTACACATTTCCTAAGACTATGAAATCTAAGGCTGCGGAAGGGATTATTACCTTGGATATGTTAAACAATAAGCATCTGCTATTTTTCGATCTTAATCCACTAAATTTAAAATTTTATATGCGAGAAACATCCCAATGCTAACGAAGAACATTTATATGTCTGAATAGTTTATAGATATTTATGTATTGCTGGTGCTGTATTTTTTATGATAATGACAGCAGCTTTACCTATATATAAACCGCAAAAGTATTATAATCTTAGAATCTTGTGTAAATATGTCGACGCTATCGCATTTTAGAGAATCTAAATTGCAAGTTAGGCATTGCGTTGTAGTTAGAGTAATGTATAAATAATATAGAGATACATAATCTAAGTACATACTGCATATTAACCGGATGACATTATTACACCGACTCCGAGTATACACAAATGCAGTGCATTATCTAATGTCAAAATTCTAGGAAAGAGATCAACAATTTCTCTCGATTGCTTGCATTTAAAATATTGGGAAACAGAATCCATCGATTTTTGTATCATGTAACAGCAGATATATCAACATTAATTTACATTTACATTAATATCCGCGAGCCGATATATAGCGTATGGTAGGGGGTTGTGTGAATATGAATCACTATTTTGCAGTTATGATACCAACGATAAAACTACAGAGTTTAAATTAATAAGAAAATCAATGTTCACCAATATTCTATCCTCGTTCTGTTGAAAATGATTATGAATTCATTTGTTATGATTTTATTTCTTTATTCTAGAAAAGAGGCTGGTGTCTCAAGTCCGTTTTATAATTTCTTTCTTTTGATCTGCCACAAAATTTCGCTATTCCTTTTATTTCATTAGAGTGTTCATTAGATGTGCATCATCTATTTGGCTCAGCATACACCTATTATCACAAAACCTCACTTAATCTATATATAGGTTTATAGTAAATCAACTCTTTTATGAGTTTGCCAGTTAACAGTAAGAAAATATGGAAATTAAGCGCTATACTCCAGATGAGCTTCTTTTATTGTAAGGACTCCTTGATACAAACTGAGCGATGCATGGAAAATTCCATTCCGCGTAATCTGTTACAAAGATTAGGGAAAGAAGAGAAAAAGAGACGAAAAAGAGTGGCCTTTCAAATTCCAGCGGCGCTTCGGAGGAAATTGCCATTTCCCTCTTCAAAATAGATATTCGTTTCTTTATTCGGAACCTTTTTCCAATACGGCCCTATCAGTGGCCGTTATCTCATAACAGCTGTCCTTATGTTTCAAATCCTCTCTACCTTTTTATGGCGATGACTGCCGTTGATTCTTTCACATCTTTCTTTGAAATCTCTCTTCGCTAAATAGGTCTGCAAAATGAATTAGCTCGCTTAACCTAAGTAACTAATTACTTTGAATCTTACTTTTACGCCCGTTATACAGAGGTCGAAATAAATAATTCTAAAGGATGAAATGAAGAAGTGAAAAACCATTTCTCGGAATTAAAAGAAGAGGTGGTTGCGGAGAAACGCTTTTACTCAAAAGGATTCCAAAAAAGCGGGATGATAGCCGAGTATTCCGTACGAAATATAAAAATTACATGAAATCAAAGACTTGATTACAGAAATAACGACGAGGGAGAACTATTGAAAGAAAAAGGATGTGGAATTACTAAAAAAATTGTTTTTCAATGTTTGCGTTCTCGTAAATTCTATTAATTTTTTTTATCAAACTTTTTGCAGACTAACAAATTGGAATTTATTACCCTTCCATTTATGCAACACTACACCTTCGGTAAAATGAAGAAAAAGTAAATGGAGTTAATGCAGAAGAGAGAGGATATTGAAAGATGACTCGGAAGAGATTATTTTAACGTAAATTATTCTCATGCAAACATCGAAAACCTGTAGTTTAGAATTTTAAATGTTTTAAATCAAAATTAGGATTGAATTGGATTTTATAAAATATACTTTATTTTTGCGATGCGTTAAATCTCTAATGAGGTATTCAGTGGAGAAGAAAAATACTGTAAATGACGCCCAATGAATTAACATTATTCGTGTTTTCAATCACTGCACTGCTTATGATAATTCTCTTCTTAGTCGCGAGATGCGTTCCATTCTCGAATGTGACGTCGTTTTGGAAGGAACAAAAGACGAGCGGTCAGCGGAGAAGAAAAGAGCGCATACGACGCTCTCAAATTAGGCGCGATTCCGTCGGCCGCAAAGTCTGCTGGAAAACACCTTTTGGCTCGTCCCTTTCGTGTAATGGATGTGCGGCAGATTAAATGACAAATTCTTTCCTCTCCAATTTCACTCGGATTGTTTTTCCTCAGCGTAGCGTTACTCTAAAATGATAGAGTAGCCTTTTTTGAGAGTCTTCAATGTTCTTTCCGATGTCGTTTGGTTTTCATCGAAGGTCATGAACTCCAGAGAAAATGTCATCGAGAAGTAAGTAAATGTTCCTTCATATTCAAAGCCATTCGTGTAATATTTCTCTATGGTATTCTTGTGATATTTTATTGTATGGTATATAGCGATAAAAATACAATACAAATTGGTACAATCAAGGGAAAGAATTCTTTCAGCAATCGAATTAAATGAACTTTCACGAGTATTAGACTTTTTGCCATTTGGATTTCGCTCTGAATCCGGTTTCATGGACACATTAACTTCATTTCGATGTGTTGAAAAACTCAGACTTGTTAGAGATACCAACTCAGTATATATTACTTTACTTAGATAAAAGATCAAGATAGATATTCCAAAAGTAAAAATATTTTTAATATGACCAAATCCATACACTTTAATTTGTCTAAATCGTCAATCTGAGCCTTTCAGTTCACTTGGAAGCATGACATATTCTTCATGTGCGAAGATGTAAATTATTACGGGGGATCATGAATTAGTTTTACCTACATCAATCCATATAATTACAATCCTATATATTTTTAGATGTATTTTATCATTTACTTCGCTGTAAAACTAAAACAAAAAACCTTCCAAAGACATAGAATCATACCGGAATCAAATTCGGTAGAAATCAAGTTTATTTTCAACTTCAAGTAAGACATTAAATCGAGGACTGTATTCTGCAATTGCAATGGGAAAAGTTGATTAAAAATATAGCGGGCACTTCAGGTGCGGTCAGCTCTCGTCCTTCTCTTTGAATCAATTCATGTTTTTGGTTCATGGCAGCATTTAAAAAGAAAATTTAGTGATTCGGTTGTATTTTTAGAGCGCATCTTCTTCTTTGCTTTTTATTGGCGGATATTTGGTGGTACAGATAACGACTTTTATGATAGATGACCTTTAGAAGGTACTGTACAAAAGTGATCTATGAAAAAGTTGGTTAAAAATTAATCTCTTCGCTTCCTGCACACTTTAAGGCGATATATCCATAATAACGCGCAAAAGTTAATTCAAGGAAGTTCTGTGATGATTAGCTTAGTGTATTTTTATACACCGGCGGGACCAATAATTTCTTGTTTTATGAATTTTATATTGGGGGAAAGAGTCCACAGTAGTACTCATATACGTACAGCTTTCTGTATTTCTGTCCGGGGTTCGATTCCCGGTGGGGGCCTACGTCCGAAATGACCTAAGCTGTCGAAGCACTTTTTAATATACTCCTTCTACCCAACAAAACATCATTCGAATCAAACTCTTCCTCATACTTGGGAAATTCTGTGTCTGAGAAAACAAATAAATTTGTTAAAGCTGTTAGAGATTGAAAGTGAGAATGGCATCGAATATTTTTACGGGTAAGGCAAGTATTATATTTTAACACTATGATTGATGTGATGATCGAAGCCAATCTATTCTCTTTGCATCTGTAAAATAAATTATTGAATGATCACCTGAACGAACGTCTTACTGCGGCGAAAATTTATAGCAAATGAACAAATAAATTTCATCGGCGTAAAGAACCAAGTAAACTCTGAGTGTCACAATATCTGTGGAAAAAATGTAACCATTGCGTAATGACACGACTTTTCGGAAACTCAGTTTTAGAAACCGTCACCACGAACGCCTCTTAACGAGTGAGATGCTTCTTAGACGCGAAATGTGCTCTTTTCAAAAAAGTGGAAAAAGATATCCGTCTGTAACTTGGTGTTTGTTACCAAAACAGCGTAAATGTGAAAAGTATGAGTAGAGAAACTTTTCGGTATGAGTACGAGGAATTCTGCAACTTCGGGTTAAGGAACTGAGGATATTGAAAAGCAGTCCCTCTTTGAATGTTTAACTACGCACAAGCGATTTCACAAAAACGAGTCATCCGTTTATTTCACTTGCACTGACTACGCTGCATCTTCCCCTACTCGAAGTCAAAGTTGTTTATTAATTTTCGTCCCATGATTCAGCAATTCGGAAGTCACTATTTTACTTTATTTTGTCTTAGAAAAGCAAGGAAACGTATTCTGATGTGGTCCTAACAGTATTTCCCAAGTTGCAACACAACCCATGTACGAAATAGTTCCACTTAAATGAGATAAACTATGATCCTAACAGACCTTTCTTCAAAATAACTATATAACTTTGCCAGAATAACATTACTAATAACAACATTCCATATAAATCTTTCTTACCTATTGAAGGAAACCTCTCGAAATATGTAAATGTCACTAAATGTAAATAAACATCCAACATGAATGTAATGCTGAATAAACTGAGTAAGTAATCAGTCAAGCCGTTTTTATTGCTAAATTTATGTTATGATAAACTTCTTATTAAACGAAATTGAACTCTACGATGAAACGTATACATTATATTTATATCAATAATTATAATGATATAATGACAGTTACTTGTTATTAATGTTGTATTCTCTAAAGGTTAAATTATAAAGAAGTACAAGAGATATTGAATACCATCAAAGTTTTGTAAAAATGGATAATTTCATGCCGGAGCCAGATTGCAGAGAGGACAGTAATCATATAAATAAAGTGAAATATGAAAATAGGACGAAGTAAGAAGGACGTGGGAAGAAGTATTACAGCCTTCGGAATCGTAGAAAGATGCAAAGAAAACAGACAGAATAGTAAAACTGAGAGGTACATATATAAAAAAGAGAAACAAAAGGAAAGAGGAGAAAAGAAAACGAGATGCAAGCGAGCGAAAGAATAAAGAGTATCCTTTGACCGATGAAAGAAAATTACAGAGAGGAGTGCCTTCTCTTTGGAACCCTCTCATCCGAAGGAAGAGAGAGATTTTTTCCCAACCCTTTATCGGTTTTCCTTATTTCCGTAGCGGCACATCCTTGGGTGACAAAGAGGGGGAGATGTTCAATAATTGAAGCTGGAAGAGGGGAGGGAAAAGAAAGCGTTGGAAAAACGAGTTAAGAATTAAACCCAATTGTCGACGGAGGTGAAGCGTAGGCGCGAAGGGGAATAGATTCCTGTGGAGAGGCGGCTAATGGCGTTGCCCAGAGTAACGAGGAGTGGAATAGGCGAGTGCTGTGGTCGGGAAATCCGAAGACGAGGGGCGGTCCATGGAACTTTAATCAGTCCGTAAGGAAAGCCTAAGAGGCTAAGGTTCCGAATATGGATACGACACAGCCCTCAAAGAGTGAGGAAGCGATGTGTAAGTTTAAATAAGCGGTGCATAGTGTATGAGGGCGGAGGTTAATAGTTGGGAAACTTAGAAAAGTAAGTTGGCCATTTTCTCGTAGTGGTCCTTAACTATTCATGGAAATGTATGAGAAGATGGTTCATCAGATTATCGTCAAGGCCACGAAGTAATTCTTCCGATTTGTGAATAAATTATCCTTGGCTAGAAGGAATTTTAACTAGTATACAGGTTGATACTGAAACGTGGAAAAAGTGATGGAATTTCCTTTTAGAATAGTGCCATTATGCAAAAAGCACAGAGAAAAAATTCGTGCTTTTAAAGAAACATTACTTAGGTTAGTACTTGTGCCGGAGAAATGTTGAGGACGGGAACACTTTAACGATATATGTTTCCAAAATGAGCAGGGTTCCGTTCAATGTGAAATTGGAATGCAAAGCAAGAAAATAATGAGACCATACAGGAAGTGGAGTATCAGTAAAAAAATGGAATACCGTGAATGAAAAACTCACTTGCGATTATTTTATAAATATTGTTTTTCCTCAGCGTAGCGTTACTCTAAAATGATAGAGTAGCCTTTTTTGAGAGTCTTCAATGTTCTTTCCGATGTCGTTTGGTTTTCATCGAAGGTCATGAACTCCAGAGAAAATGTCATCGAGAAGTAAGTAAATGTTCCTTCATATTCAAAGCCATTCGTGTAATATTTCTCTATGGTATTCTTGTGATATTTTATTGTATGGTATATAGCGATAAAAATACAATACAAATTGGTACAATCAAGGGAAAGAATTCTTTCAGCAATCGAATTAAATGAACTTTCACGAGTATTAGACTTTTTGCCATTTGGATTTCGCTCTGAATCCGGTTTCATGGACACATTAACTTCATTTCGATGTGTTGAAAAACTCAGACTTGTTAGAGATACCAACTCAGTATATATTACTTTACTTAGATAAAAGATCAAGATAGATATTCCAAAAGTAAAAATATTTTTAATATGACCAAATCCATACACTTTAATTTGTCTAAATCGTCAATCTGAGCCTTTCAGTTCACTTGGAAGCATGACATATTCTTCATGTGCGAAGATGTAAATTATTACGGGGGATCATGAATTAGTTTTACCTACATCAATCCATATAATTACAATCCTATATATTTTTAGATGTATTTTATCATTTACTTCGCTGTAAAACTAAAACAAAAAACCTTCCAAAGACATAGAATCATACCGGAATCAAATTCGGTAGAAATCAAGTTTATTTTCAACTTCAAGTAAGACATTAAATCGAGGACTGTATTCTGCAATTGCAATGGGAAAAGTTGATTAAAAATATAGCGGGCACTTCAGGTGCGGTCAGCTCTCGTCCTTCTCTTTGAATCAATTCATGTTTTTGGTTCATGGCAGCATTTAAAAAGAAAATTTAGTGATTCGGTTGTATTTTTAGAGCGCATCTTCTTCTTTGCTTTTTATTGGCGGATATTTGGTGGTACAGATAACGACTTTTATGATAGATGACCTTTAGAAGGTACTGTACAAAAGTGATCTATGAAAAAGTTGGTTAAAAATTAATCTCTTCGCTTCCTGCACACTTTAAGGCGATATATCCATAATAACGCGCAAAAGTTAATTCAAGGAAGTTCTGTGATGATTAGCTTAGTGTATTTTTATACACCGGCGGGACCAATAATTTCTTGTTTTATGAATTTTATATTGGGGGAAAGAGTCCACAGTAGTACTCATATACGTACAGCTTTCTGTATTTCTGTCCCGGGTTCGATTCCCGGTGGGGGCCTACGTCCGAAATGACCTAAGCTGTCGAAGCACTTTTTAATATACTCCTTCTACCCAACAAAACATCATTCGAATCAAACTCTTCCTCATACTTGGGAAATTCTGTGTCTGAGAAAACAAATAAATTTGTTAAAGCTGTTAGAGANCTTCGCGACGTTAATAACGGCGCTCGTTCGAATGGATCGTATTTGTTGCCAAAACATGCAAAGGGAATGCTCAAGGTTACCGAAGATCGGAGAAATTTTTGTTGTGCGAGCTCAATTTATATTGTTATTAATAAATAACAATTTTTGAATGAACTTTTCTATAGTCAATTGGCTTTACACGTTTCTGAAAGTTTTTCGGAACCAAATTCATGGAATCTTAAACAAAAACTTTGTAATTGAAATTTTTTGTACAGAAATCAAGAACATTTAATTATCTATAAGATACACTCAAATACAACCAAGAAAATGATTGAAAGCTCAAAGAGCGCATTGGCCAAACTATTGATCAACAAATGTATCAAGATATCTGGATTCTTTTCAATTTTTAAATAAAATATCCTATTATGACCAAATTAAGTTATTACAGTGAATATACATATTATTTTTTCCACATTGTTACCGCAAAAGAGTCTCTATAGTCATATCACACTTGCTCATTTTTAAACACGAATACCAAGATGTTTAAAGAACAACGGTAGCATTCCATGTTTTACTTAAATACAAAAATAATATTCGCGAGTAAATATTTTATCAAAAAACGATTTTATTTATTACTTTTTACAGTAAATTCTCAAATTTAAATTTTTATATTTTACGAATGAATTAGGATAAAATTTTCACAGTTTTTCAAATACTCATTTATTCGATAATTAGATACGAGCTCATGAATATGTACATAATATTTATCTCGTCGAAAACAGCTCATTTGTTTAAAGTACGTTACCGCTTAGAGTTCCATAAAATAGTTTCTACATTCAATATGAAAAAGCCTACTTAATTCCCTGAACCTCAAAGCCGTCTTAGTTCCTCTACTCTGCGATACATTCGGCCAAAAATTAAGCAAGGATTACGCGAATCCCATTAATTCCCTTCCTTATTATTTGTCCAACGCCTTCATCGATCATCGCAGTAAAACATTAGCTGCTTGAGGATGCAGCCCGTCGTAAATCTCCGCAGAAAGAGAGAAGGAAAAAATTAAACGCAATCTGAATTCCTCGTTATGTCAGATTCCCCAGCAAGCACTTTGGGCACAATGCTCCAGTGATCCGTTATCCTTAGAAGTTTCGCTTTGCGGGAATAAGACGCCCTTTTACAGCGGAGCAGTAAAGAGTGAGTCACACGAGCATCAAGGGAGAGAGAGATATATTAACGACCCTCCGTGCGTCTGGAGGAGAAGAATTGCGAGGGGGCGGTGTCAAAGGGAGAAAGAAGCAGGCAACACTTCCGGAGAAGACCTCCTCCCAAGCTGCATACGCATTGGACAAAGAAACCATGACACGCTATTTGTTACCCTCTTCCTTTCCTCTCTACATTTTACTATCTGCCCCTTAGCAATTCCGCTTTGTCTCTTCCCTGCACTACCTATTCCACTCTCCTCACGCCACACATCTCACCATGCCGATGCCTAGCAACACCACTTTTCAATATTTTCTTTCTTTCGTATTATGAACATTACCTCTAATGAAAATTCACATTTGTTTACTTTACTATTCCATTTGCCTCTCCATTTTCTTCATCTCACTCGTAATACTATGGTTTTGAACGTCTAATGAAAAAAGTCGCCTATTTTAGCCTTTCCTATAATTTAAAGGTGATTACATCGCAGTTCTTAAAAAACAATCTTAAAAGACGTATTTGGAAACGAGAAAAGATAATCGACGACAACAATAAAAAGGCTCTGCGGAAGAACGATTCCTGTTTGGATTTTGATTCTGGATCGGCTCTTAAAAGATTGTCCTCTTTCACGCGACGATTGACAAACCCCACATCCAAATCCCCTTTTTCCGTATTTTTACATTATTTCTAGATTATTGAAAATCTCTTTTTTTGCCTGTATACTTTCTTGGAACCCAAAATCTATTATTTTTATGTGATAATATGCTTTATTTGTTATTTTTGGAGAAATTACTTTTTAATTTAGGAAAATCGTCATAATAAAGACTTTTATGGGCGTTGAGACATTCGAATGGTCAAATTCACGACAACACGATCGCTTACGGTGGACCTGAGATGGTCCAGGCAGTGACCACGATGAATGCCCTCTGGCTGGGCCAAGTTCCATGTAGAAGACGCGCAATAGACGTATAATCGGAAAGTAATTCAATACAGATGTGAGACAGCAGCCATAAAAATGATGTTGACATTCTGTTCTTGAGGTTTCTAAGATCTTGTTGAGTGAACAGAAAAATCAACCAACGAATGCAACGAGTGAAATGAAATGAGGAGTTGCAATTCAAAGATTAATGCAGGAGAACATTTGAGTCTTATAAGATAAAATATTATGAGCATCATCAGACACGGAACTGAACACCGTAAATCGAGATAAAATACCTTTGGAAGGAAATATTCTGCGCAGAATACTGTCCCTCAGCATCAGCGATTATCCACTGAGTACCGACCTACGATGCATGCACCTCCTGCCGCATGCTGAAACACCGTTAAAGGGTACCTGTGTGGATGCAATAAAATTAAATGAAAATTTCGGCATAGGAGAAAAGGGTAAACCCAACGTCAAGGATTTTTCTCGGGTAGTGGTGTACTTTCCCTATGAAAATCCAATATGTTTTTCGACGATTAAAGGGTATTGTCCCATCCGAAATACTGAATCAATTGAAATTGGGGACTTCACCACATTGTGGATGAATCATGACCTTGCTCGAGTTTTGAGCGCCACCTTTTACGTAGGGATCACCGGATAAGCGGTGTTGTCTGCACGCTGTCCTTAGTTACCTCTTGCTATTGTAAATGCTTTCTCTATCTAGGTCTTCATATCGATGTGTTATGCTCGATCTTTTTCACGATCTCTTCTGCACATTTTCCAATTTTGATTGCATTTTGGCATTTCGATTTATTTCTGTTTTCAAGCTCATTCTGCTTTTAAAAATGTGCTCTTTCAGAAGACAAAAGAAATTTAACGAAACAGATATAAGTTTAGATATATTTTAATGTAATTTTTCTGTGGTGTGAGTGGAGATGTGATTGACATATGTGATGATAGTCAGAATAATAGAGTACTCATGTTGTTCATCTTTCATAAACAATCGTTTCTTTTGAATATTAGGGTGGAATATATTGTTTTTGAGTGTAGTTGATTATTTTATCGACATTTTACTTCGTGAAACGTATTTATTTCCTCTATACGTGCAATTATTGTTTTATAGTTTATTTCCTGATCTTACATTTAAACAATGAAAGTTTGAAATACATATAAAATCAAATGCTGAATATATTTTATTTAAACTCCTTAATAGTTGAACGCGAAAGAAAAATTCCCGGCTACTGGGATAAGTTCGAATCAAATTGCTCGCTCTATAATGCTATAATGAATGGACTTCTAATGAGAAACGGAAAATTGATAAAACAAATATTTTCGGGAAATGGATTACTTTGAGCTATTTATTCTCTGTAAACGCATAGCAACCTCCATAATGCAAAATGGAAGATAACTGATTAATCCCATTCGAAACCTGCAACAATTTATGGCAAGGGTCAAAAGCCTTATTCATTAGAACTTAAAACAAATGTTCCCCTTCAAACAATTAGCGGCAAATCAATTGTACCTTTAAAGAGGAAAATGTTCTTTTCGTTAGGAGATTTTTAATAGTTTAGATAGCAGTATAGAATGTATAAAAATCGTTATACATGTGAAGAAAATGGTTAATAATCTAAAACGTAATAAATATAATTAACGCGAATTTAAGTGTTTCTTCACTCTTAATCGCAATTATTTTTCAAGTAGTTTTGATTGATTTGGCATCCGAACGAATGCCATTCGATTATTACTTTTTACTGATACAAGATTCCTACGCAATATATGAGCTGGTGCATCCCGGCATTAAATAACTCGCTTAGAGAATGAAAATAAATTATCCACGAACTAATAAATTACATATTGTCCCTTATTAAAATTCAATAGAATGACTGATGCATAGAAAGAATTAAAATTTGCTTACGAAAAATTAGCTGGTGCTTCCATAAAGTCTCTCCGTGTCTAACATTGTCTCATTCCATTTTAATTTACTTCACCTTTAAATTAAATTTCCTTTTAAAGGTTTCGGCTTTCACTTTCTCAACTTTCCATTTGGAATCTCTCCTCTCATATTCCGATTCGGCGACCCATTTTATTTTTCCTGTTCTATTCAATCTGCCCTCTTGTTTCATATCTTCCATTGACTCCGCAGTCACCTTCCAAATCTCTTCTACGTCAAAGACTTCCAATGATTTCCGATATTTCGCTCCCATTTCATCTCACCCTTTCTTGCTCCCCTCCTTTGTTTTATTTCGTCTCACTTTTACAACCTCACTCCTGTTTCCACTTCTTCTCCTTCATTCTATTGCAATAAATTAATAGTTTTTCATCGAACAATCGCATCAAAATGATCTTGCAATCGATTTCTTTTCCAGCGAATGTCAAATTTAGCGTAACTATTACTTTAATTACTTAATGGGTTTTTAATCAATATTAGTAATTTGCTTCAAACTCATTACAATTAATTTATGTCGAATAAGTGTTTACCGACAAATTATGACGACTGATTTATTTCAATTATAGCTGAATTTTACGACTGTCCACATATTAAATAGTAACCTGGGACAGTAAGGAATGTATACTGAGAAAGGAAACCTATTAGTGATTAAAAATAAATCGGTGCTTTGAATCAAATTTTTGAGAAATGAAGTCAGATTGAATATGCTGAATACAAAAATCCGCAAGATAATACGAAATATAAAAAACTCCAAATAAATATATAAAGCGTGTGATTTAAAATAAATGTATCAGGTAGTAACTTGAACGTATTTCAATAAATATAGAAAATGTATCAAAGCTTTTAATCAAACTTTCGACCGAGAGACTGCCATCTTGAAAAGTCGTTCCGTTTCCTCCATTTATCGAAATACTGAGATTCATAGTGGCGATATAGACAGGGTAAAGGTGACTTACCCTAAGAAAAAATCCCAAGAAAAAGCGGATATGAAAAAAGTCTGATTGTACCAGGATTCGAACCGTGGTCTTCCACTTTCCAGGCAGATGCTTTGTCCATTAGGCAAATTTTTGGCAAAGAATTTGCCCGAAACCAAAAGATTCCAGATTCGAATACTGGTCCATATTTTGATGTCCCTTTTCTCCTTAAGATTTGCGCAACCTCTTCATTCATCGCTTATCAACAGATTTATAACTCATTTCACAGGTTATTCACTCCACTTTCTATTGTGGGTGATTTCCAGAAGTAAAAATATATTTTCTTCTATGATCTCGTAATATTGCAGTTTCCCAATGCACCAATAACTTCCTTCCTTTCCTTGTTTCTTATATTGTTGCATCTTTTAGGCAAATGTGTAGTTGACAATCTTAACTTATCGCATATGTTTTATATTTTAGCAAACGAATTGATCGATATATGAGACGTACAAGTCCCGATTTCGCCCAAGAAAGTCGTTTGACGTCTGCATGTTTCATAATTTGTAAACTATTTTTATAAATTATTGCATTTTACGGCCCCAGCTCAAACATTTTACATATTTAGTGTCTTTTAGCGCTCGTTCAAATGTATCGAAGTTAACGTACTCCGTTAAAAGTTTTATCTTCTATTTAATTGCGTCCCCATTATTTCAATAATATGACAGAAACACCGATGTTAGACATAAAAAAAAACTGATTTGATTAACATTTTTCCGTTATTTAAACATCTATCCCCTTAGTAACTGAAGAGTGATCTAGAATACTCCGTTATCCTTTCGGTAGGAGAGCAAAATATTTCTTTATAATATATAATGTAACCGTATTTGCTTCTTAGCCAAGTCATTCCAAAACTCTCGCGTACACTCAAAATAGTAAATGAGTTCGAGTAAATTCCCTCCACCACTCTATTTCATACGGACCCTTTCATTTTCCCCTAAACACCTTCCATCACCCAAACAACCCTTCCCTAACGCCCTTCCAATCCACTCCACCTATTATCTCTTGCCTTAACTAACTCTCCCCTCCCCCATTATTTTTCTGGAGGGTCCTGACGTGAGTTCTCCCCTCTCCATTTACCTAGGAACACGTCTTGGTCATCCGTTTCCCGCCCCGATTGGACGCAAAGAAGAAGACCGATGCCACCTCGTAATTGGTGTTGACCGCCCCTCGCACACCCCTCTTCCTAATCTTGTTTCCTCTCTTTCCTCCTCATTATCCATTTATCGTCTCCTTTCCTCCATTTTATCACCATCTTTCTCGCATTCTTCCACACACTGATTCCTTCTTTTCTCCAAAGATAGCCATCGATCCGCCAAGAAAAATCTTCGTAGACAATGTTCTCCGGAGGTTAGTAACGGATACTTCTAAATAAGGACGTGGATCTCAAGGGAACCTAATCTTCATCATACACTTCCTCCTTCTGACGTAACCTTTCACCCTAGCAGCTGTCGGGTTGAGGAAGAATTTTCTCCGGCCCCTGCGTGATTCAATTTTTAAGATTCAAGAACTCATTAAGAATGAAATTGCAATGCAAGTTTCGAGGAAGAGTAGATCTTAGATTTACTGTAATACAGTAAATTTGGCTATATCTATTCTTGGCCCGCCATTAATCATTTGTACCGATTATAATTTTAAATTAGTTTAATGATACAGGCCAAGTACTTTAATTCTCCCCTTTTAAAAATTTGCCGATTTGGAAATACTAAAATTCGAAGCTACGGGAATGCACTTAAGAGAAGCGTCTTCAGAAAATCTATCGATGGAATGCTAATGAGAATAATTAGTTACTGTTGATTCGTAAACAATGATGTATTATCGTAATTACCGTCTGTATATTCCCTTCAATTCGAGAGATTACAAATTAAAATGTGAAAGAAATAGAATTACTTTGTTAAGGAATGTTAAGCGTTGATATAAACACAATATTACTTCTGGATAATCCAACACTTTCAGTTACGTTTCCATTCCGTTGACTATTTTTTTCCTCACCTCGAGCAAGAGATAAACAAACGTCTTCCTCATCGTCAAGACGTTTTTTTATCCAACACTATATCCCAATCACATTCCCTCCATATCAATTCTTCTTTCTCTTCCTTCCAAATTTGTCTCCATCTTCTGCAATCTTTTTTCTGCAATTTCGGTATCACTTTAACTAAAATTTCTCTGACATTTTTTACTGCTCCTTCTCTCTTCGTTTCATAGCTTTTAATCCTATAAATTGTTTTCTTTGAAATAAACGAAAAAATAGACACTCCCTTTCGCTGTTCAAGTTGTTAGTATGATTGTTCTTCAGAGAAGATGCCTAAACTACGATTCGTGGACCAAATTGTGCCCGCCGCCGCCGCATATTTCCTAAAGGATTGAGAAGATATATTTCGCTCTAATCATTAGTAATCAATTAGTAAATTGGAATCTTATACAGGAACCATAACAATTAACAAACATTGCCTTACCGGAGCATTATTATCTGTAGAAATTATGAAGTCGAATAATCCCAAGGAAGAATGGACTTGAAAAAAGTCTGACGGGATCGGGAATCGAACCCGGGTCTCCCAATTGCCGGTCGGGTGCTCCGTCCGTTGAGCTATCCCGGCAGAACATTTCTCCAAGCCATTCGGATACTTTGTGGGCAAGGACTAGGGGGATTTCTCCTGGGTGCGCACCATCTTGCGCAAAGTCACCCTTACCCATTTTCCTTTGAAGTCGAATATGTCCCAACGAACCCCATGTGCTACTTGGCTCGTCGAAAATTTCACTGTCTTTTAATATCGCCAACTCATTATTGAAATAATATCCGTCCCCTTCTGCAACGCCCACCCCATTCTTACAAAATGTCTAATCATACAGGACATAATCATAATCAACATGACAGAAAAAAGCAATTCACACCTTCTAAACAAAGGAGAAACTTTCGCCCAAAAATATCTCAGAAATTTCCATTCTCAGAGGACACTTAATTTCGGGTTAATTTCGCTGTGTAATAAAGCCCCTCTTTTTTTTCATCAGCCTTAATTATTGCGGGAGAATCTCCCAATGCCTTCAAAGGAATATGCTAACTGTACTGCTATTTTACAACATCGATGGGTCTCAATGGATCCCCTTTTCCGAACTCCGTCTTCCGCAAATCTCCGCACATACACAGCCCATTTATTGCTCCCTCGTTAAGGCTGATTAAAAGGACCCTCTCTCATTTTTACGTTTCGTTTCCGCAAAGAGAGATGGCGCCACGAGGACCATTAGTTTTGATGGAGTTAATATCGGCGAGGCTTTTTTCAGATGAATAGGAGTTTACTGAATGTCGAGCAAGGGCGCTAACCCTTAGAGTGAGAGATGATAAGCGACGTTTCCGTGTTACGTGGGAAAAAATTAATTAGGTCAATTACCTCGTTCCATCACCTCCGCACTGAGATTGTTTATTACGAATAACATTGTTAACGTTTAGTACAAACACGCGGATGATATGAATTAGTTCCGGTGATTAGTGAGTTAATTGAGAATTTATCACGAAAGATCCACTTACATATTGGCTACGAAATTCAGTCCACCGGCCGATCATCTACACTAATTAGATTTCGATTGAGTAGTGTTCAGCGAAGATGAGTATATGAATACATTCATATGAAATTAAGTTATTCTTCGACGTTTTCCATAAATGTCTACCACATTTTCGATCCTAGAAGGCCCTAAAGTGAGTAATGAGTACTTTCTGCTTTTGCACATTGCACGGATTTTCAGACATTTCTTTTTGCATTTTTTAATAGTATGGAGACACTTTCGGAGGCAAAAAGAAAGGCGCCACTGAACTGGGGATCTTTTCACCTCAAGTCGCCGAACTTGCCGCTAGAGAATAAATGAGACATCACTCCTGGGTATCATAGGTTCGCTTCTAGAAGTCCCCAAATGTGGTACTTTTCGCGACTTAGTACATAGAGTGAGTTTTCAACCATTTTTTTGGCATTCCTCTCAAAACGAAAAGCGTCACAGACCCGAGGAATGTTCTGCTTGAAAACCCCAGCGATTACAGTAGGGAAATGGGACGTTGCTCCTGTGCACCTTGGGTTCAAATCTAGAAGGCCCCAAATCGGTACTTTTCTAGATTTTATATATTGCGCGGTTTGTCTGAAATGTGTCTTCCGTCAACATATAAGTTTGAAATTCACGATATCGTTACAAGATAATGTATGAATCGATACTGTAACTGAAAACAACTGTTAGTATGAATCTAAATCTAAATCCAAAAAGCTAAATCTAAAGATATGGTTTTATATTGCATATAGGAAAGATGATTCACCAAGTGGCAATGGGTTCGATGTTCGACGTATTAAGGTATAGCCACTAGTGGCGTATGGCAGGGGGTGTTATAATGCCTCACCTAAGATACACTAATTGGTATTTCCGTATATGGTGTCGTCTAAAACCAAATGGATACATTAGGACTTGTAATTCGCCGTAAACAGCCAGTGGCGTATGAGAGGGGGCGAATTAATACAGTACATAATCTAACACATGTGGTATTTCCCAATAAGTGGTGTTCTTGAAATACAAGAGATGGATTTAGATTTGTATGTCGCCGCAATATTAGTGGCGTATGGAATTTATGAATACCTTACCTAATTCAACTATACTCTATTTCTCGATAAGGTGTTGTCTTCAGACCCAAGGGATGGATTTAGATTTGTATGTCGCTGCAAACTGCAAGTGGTTTATGGCATGGGGTGTCTTTATTCCTTACCTGATCTCCCCTATATGGTATTTTCCAAAACGGTATTGTCTTGAACCTAAAAGTACATATTTAGATTTTTAAACCGCCGGATACTGCCAGTGGTATATGGCATTATTGGGTGTATTAATGCCTTACTTAATCTACCCTATTTGGTACTTCCCAATATGGTGTCACCTTCAAACCCAACGCATGGATTTAGATTCGTAAGTAACCGCAAGCAGCCACTGGTTTATGGCAGGGGGTGTATCAGTGCCTAATACCTACACCTTATGCCTATACATAATATATATCCTATATTCAGCTTGCAGTATGCAAGCAACTTTTAGATATAGTTAAAAATTATTTTTTTATAATGAATTCCCTTGAATTTATATCCCGTGTAGGTGAAGACTGTACTTAAATATATTGCGAACCTGTGCTCCATGTGCTATAGAAAAATAGTAAGCATCACTAACTTTACGTGATCATTATGCTCAATACATAATTTACACTGTCCTATACATTACTTAATGTAATCTGACCTGCTGTACGTAGCACAGGATATTTCAATTGCTGAATGATAAGAAATATCGTTTCTATTGACAGGGAAAGTTGCTCTATATTCGCGATTCTTTATAACGGTAATAATACTTATTTATACCATTTGGTAGTAATTATGCTAATCATGGGTTCAAACCATAAATGGAAAAAAATAGTAGAAACTTAATAATCGAATTAAACCAATTATCCACATTTTTGCTGCAATTGAATGCAATACTTATTTCTGTAGATATGTCTGGTTTTGAATTATAGATTCCGTGGAAAATATCTACTCATATGATATAGAATGCAATTTACAATTTTACAAACTTAAACCTCACAGGGTTTGTTTCGCAGTTCAAGTATATTCAGTCACAAAGTAATACGCTGTTTTGTTTTACTCTCAAGTTGTAATTAAGAGAGTAAAAAAGCATAAAAACTAATTTTATGAGATTCGATCAAAACTTAATTTACTTGTCATTCACACTAAAGAGCAATCTTACAGTAATGTAATTAAAAAAGTTTCTTTCCTACTTTGGTAATCCCCTCTAAAGATTAAAACTTGCCTCGGCACGAAGAATTCGTATCCATAAAAATAAGATTTTAACGCACACGCCACCGAAAATCGCTGTTTTGTGAGACTATCGGAAGGCAGGATTCATATTTGGGTCATCGCCATGAAAAAGTAATTTAATCCCGAAAATCTGATTTTCGGCGCAGAGTTTTTCGTCGCGACATTCGACCATTGCCTAATCTTCTCCTTGAATTATACGCGAGCACGTTCTACGCCGACAATCCTCCTATCGCAGGATTAAGCTGACCCTCAGAATGCCAATCAATCGCACGTCTCAGTACTGCACTCCATTTCCGAATTTCAATCGATTCTAAGAGTCATCGCTTAGACAGTTCTTCGCTTTTTTCATTGCGATTTCACCGCTCCAATTCAACAACTGCTGATTTTGTTCCAACGACATTTAATTGTTCTGGAAGATACTTAATAAATCATTCAGCCGAATTACGTGAGATTGTAATAAATGAAAGCAGTTACAAAGAAAATAAATATATCAGCTGAAAAAACTTTTCCGTGAGAAATGACAACACAGAAAAAAATAGAAATGTTAACATTCATCAACAAGAGGGACTTTTTAAAAATATTCGTAGAGAATAGTTGCGAATTACTTTAGAAAGTAGTAAATAAATAAACTAAATATCTTAATTTGCAGAAAGAGTCATTCCAGTGCTTCAGGGTAAATTATTGCCATTCGATATTACTATATTTTTGCAGAAAATTTACCTGTCATTCACTTGTACTTAAAATATTCTTGACGTTGTCAAAAGTATATATTGTTGAAATAAATGTCTTTAAATGTTGGAAATATGTCAATTTTGAACCAGAACACTCTGTATACATTTACATTTATATTTACAAATCATCACTGTAAATTGGAGGAAACAATTTCATTGCTCTATCCCTTTTACAATTATTCCTGGAATATGATTTGAACGGTATCAAAATGGTATACCAAACTCCTAATTCAAAATCAGTATTCCATATGGTTCATATGATTGATGGAGATTTTATTTTTCAAAATTTGGGATATAAATATAATAGATATCACTCTGGTTATANAATAGAGCTTTATATCCTAAATACACTCATCTTATTGAATATAAATTGGTAGTAGGCCTTTTTAATTGTCATTGAAAATTGAGTTTGTACTTTACTTTCCCGCATTTATGTATGCTTATAGAGTCTGCTGTTTTGCAAATAAAAATTATAATGAATATTTCCTTTAAAAGCTGAAAACAGCTACTCGACATAAGTATTTCCATGAATATAAAATAATCCGATAGAGGTTATCAGGATGTGTTATGCAAATTTGTAATCAATTAATTAAGATGTAATTCAGAAAGGATTTGTGCCACATTCTCTCAAGCAAATATAACTCAATCCAGTTACGAACCGACAGACAAACCAACGTCCTTTCTTTAATTCCATTTTGGTATCAAAACGCCGACTTAATTTTGAGAAATGAATCGAATAAACCGAAAAGATATTATGGAAAAATGTTTCGAGTTTCGAGATACATACTTTCCGAGTTACGAACTTCGAACAGCAACGAACACATTTTTTAACACGAGAAACAATTAATTTAATTTGAATTAATATGTGGATATCTTACAAATATTTCGTTTAGATAAATCTTAATTATGATCCATTTTAACCATTTTCGAGGGACATTTGTATAATAGGAATCTCTCTAACTCCGCGATTTTAATTGAGCTTTCACTTTTTAACGACTTGTGAAATTAATTGCCACACTTACAGAACAAAAAGCGTTAATTTTTTGGAAGAAATCTGATCATTAAAATTCCAATTGCTCATATTCCTGAGCCTTTCCAATTCCCCTTAATCCATAAAACTTAGTTTCGCTCCGAAAGTCACGTTCGGATGAAACTATGAGAAAGTCAAGAATCAAATGTGTTGAAAGACTTCTTTATGTAAATGAATGACTATAATCTAACGAGCTATTTTAAATAAACAGAATGAATTTAAGCGATTTTAGGGGAAGATTTTCGTTTCGACAGATTTATTAGGTCTGAAAAATATTCTTGATTGTCACGTAAAGATACGTTTAGTATAATCCAGCCAAAGCTAGCATTTGCGACTTTATCAGGGTAAAAGTATCTCGATATAGGGTAACGACATGTCAGATAGAATTATAATACTTTGCTTGGGCATTCCATAAAATCCTACATCATTTACTTGTGTATAAATTAGGAAATGTTATAATTGAAAAAGAAGATGAAAAAGAAATCGACTGCAATAGAGATTTACTCCCTGCGACAGAAGTTAAAATATCGGTGCTAATGTGAACTTTTCTAAGGAGTTGACTACAATCTCTCAATATTACAAAATTATGACTTCAATTATATATTTATCTAAAATCCAACAATCTCTTATGCGTCCATGGTTTCGTCACATCTTACAGGATAAAGAAACGATACGAATGCGTCACATCACATGCGTGAATGTTTCACAGAGAGATTTGATTGCCGCAGAATATTGGATTCGAAGACAATATGAGTATCAGCGTGAGAGTATTCATACATCGGCGTCTCTTTTCCGCCTCACAATAGTTACTCTCGATTCGCATAATCGAGGAAGCTGATATTCCATTTCACCACCACAAGCGTACTCGAGGCGTGAGGCAGCCTTCTCGGCAACAGCATCGCAGTTATGCATACGCTTCCCTGAAATCAGCCCCGGCATCTGCGATTGAGGAAATACATAAAAGCGAGGGATTGTTGTGATTGAAGGCCGAGTGTGGGCATCCGCAGAGAAAAGACGAGAAAGGGGATGACGCCGGAAGACCCTTCTTGGACCGTGTGACAGGCGTCAATGCTCTTGACGCTGCAGGAATTGGCTTTGATTTGCAGGTGGGCATCCCCCAGAGGCCAACCCCTCATCCTCGACCTCCTGTTTTCCACCGGGCAAGTGGGGGAGAAATAAAAAAAGGGGGAAAGTACATTCCGTGATAGATTCGGAGGGGATCGAATGTGGGTGGGGAGGTAGAGACGAGCTTCCGGCTTGAGTCGGATGGCATGTTGGCCGTGAATCTCAATGCCTCCGGTAAAGCGTCTTTTATACTTCCCCACGCCCGCTGAACCTTCCAATGAAACGTTTACTTTGGCCCCCTTCCGAGGGGGAAAAACACGTCAAACGTCCGCAGGAGATTTATGGAAGCCTAACGTATCCAAACCTCGTTAAGTAGAAGTGTCATTGAGAGAAAACGAAAGAATATATGTTCCACGCCGGAGGATTCGACATTATTTCATGAGAGTAGTTACTTAGTTTCTCGCGTACGTGGAAGCATTAGGGACAGACGTTCTTATCAAACGCCTGATGCGAGTGATTTGTATACGACATCAGATCATTTCTCTTTCCTGCTTTGAATGCTTACGGAACGCTGAAATGTGTGCGGAAGCATAGTTGTTATGATTCGCATCATATCTGCAATGAAAACGTAAGCCCGTTGATGGAGTTCTACAAAGCATGAAACGGATTGTCTCGAAATGAATTGCTGAGGAATTGATTTCTTTCACCAAAATAAACGAGCATAGATACAAGGAAATGGTTCTTAAAACCCTATTTGAGGAGAGTAGTTTTATAATACTGTGAAAAATGACTTGTAATAGAAGCAAATTAGAAAAAATTAGAATCATTGGAGAGGTGTTACTACAAATGAATGATGAAAAAGGCGAGTATACCTGGGAAGTTCTTCAATAAGAAAAAAAGGGAAATGAGGAAATATTTTGCAAAAAAACGTAGCATATTCATCGGACACACACTGTGAAAAGACGGTCACTTGAGGAAGGTATTTGAAGGAATGGCAGAATTACAAGCTTGAATGTGAGAAGCACATGATGGTTGGGGGTAATGGACAAATCAACCACTCCATTTTTAATCCACTATGGATAAAAATTTAAAGACGAATCTCAATTTCATAAAGAGATTTTATTATAACGAATAAAATTCACTCTCAGAAAACAAGATCAAAATAATTTTGGAATGTTTCGAATCTTTTTCAACGCTAATTACGTAAAGATACACCTTGCTAACACGATTAGTATCCTTTCATACGAATTTAAATCGAGATTTTCATATTCATGTGCTGTGTTGACTGCAGGAAGATATTCAAAATTAGTACAAATGTACTAATGGAAGTATTCTCTAAATTTCCAATTCTTAAGAAATTCGATCTTAGGTCCGTTCAAAAACAATGACATATTTAAATATGTAGCACTCTCGGAAAAATCAGTTGTAAAAAATTGTTGGTGGTTAGAATACCTACCCAGAGAGGGATAATTGGGTTTGAGTCCAAGTCATTTCGCGTTTTTTCACATTTACTTTATCCTTGGTTTGAAGGGGCACATCTAAATACACAAAATCCTTTTCCTTTCCAACGTACTATCGTTTTTTACAGTTTTATCCCAATAGACTACTTTATTTTGGTTCATTATTGCGTTCCTGGATATATTTCACCTGTCCTTTCAACAGCATATATGTCTGCAATAGATTCGTGATTATTATCGCGATGAAAGATGAGCATAATGCGCAAGTGAGGTCACCATTTGAATATTCTGCTATAGTGTGTTTGATCGCTATAAAACGAACAAGCGTACAGCAACTTCGCTGATGACTGAACTGATCATATTGGCATAGAGGTAAGGGATGAAAGCTTTAATTCTTATTTTTAATCGAGTGGATTCATAAAAATTCCTCGTTTTATTCTATTAGAGTCCAAGTTTCCAAATACAGCAGCTCTCAAAGTCCAAATTAATAAATACATCTAAGGAATTAAGTTTTTTTCGGGCTGTTTCCATGTAGGCGTGATCACCATCGAGAATTGGGAGACTCTCTAACAAGTGTGTTCGTTATATCGGTTTAATATTTGTTGCCGTTTTTTACGCCATTTCCGGAATGGCTGCTGCTCTTTCATATGAGCAACGTACGCTTTGAATTTTAAGTCGGAATTCATTTTTCTGTATCCGCTGCTCATGCGTCGGAGTTTATTTCTCCGTCTGCTTGCGCTGTTTGTTATTGTATAGTCTTTAAATATGTGAGTAATTTAAGAAAAATACTTTGTGTACATTGGAGAAATGCTCGATAATAATAAATCAAATCTGAAAATGTATTTCAACGATGTTGGAAGGTACGAACGTTTATTTCTTCCATACTAATATTAAGTGTTCCAAAGTATACTTTACGGCAGAACTTCAGTAATTATAAGAAAAATAATGAAATTTGTCGTTAACTGTTAGATAGGAAATGAAAATATTTAAATTTGAAAATGAATCGATATGGTACTGAAGATATTCAGCATTTAAGAATAATTCTACGGCTAAATAAACCAAAAGAAATCATTGTGCTCAATCCAACAGCAAAACATCAAATCTTCGTACCGCAGATATTAATCACGAAGTGAAATTCCGATTTAAATTGCACTAGGAAGTTCACAGTTGGCAAATATTCTGCTCTCCGTTCAAAGAATTTTCAAACAATTTCATCTGTTTTGATTGCTCTCTCCAAGACTCACAGCGATTTAAGGGTTGAAAATTAGGCGAGAAGTATTCAGAATCTAAAGTTAACATTCCGAAATTGTTCCACGAGCATATTCTAAATAGACTAAACACGTACTGCTTTGTTATGATCGAGGATTTCATTGGAATGATTTGTTAACGATAAAGTACAGTTCAAAACCATGATTCGGCAAATGAAACACTCAGGCGGTACTTAGTGTGGAAAAACGTAAAAGCAATTCTTTCGTATCCTTTAAATGGATTTCCGCGCAGTAATGAATGCCGCTATTGATTTTATAACACAGCTTTGTACATGAGCTATTATTACTTTAATTCAACCTCAGATTTGTTATTTGGAAAAATTAATTTAATATTTATGTAAGCATTCAGGGAATGTTAATAATTTTGCTCTCACTAAATGGAGATTGAGAAAGAAATTAATCAATATCACAAATTTTGCGCCAAGAAAGGCCGCATTTCGCCTAAATGATCACCATCTCTGGTTAAGGTATTTCAAAAAATACCTGCAATTCCCTTGAATATATTGCAAACATTCGATAAAGTGACTTTCTTATATAAGACTCATAAATGCCTATAAACATACTATCAAAGGAGTAGTAGTACATCAAAGGAAAAGGTTGACTCCATGAGGGGTTAATATATGGTGTCGGGGAGTCGACGGAACCGAGTAAACAAGGACAGATGGATTAATGTTGGCATTCGCTTGGGCCACGCGTGCAAGAGAACACAATGGACTGCCATTATATCAAGGCACGTATCGGATGCGTCTATTAGGACACCCTTTTTCTCCCCTTTCCGAAGGCATTAAAACTAATTAGGGTGCAACGTGGGGAGTGCGTGTGCCTTTAAGAAAAGGTGCCTCAACCCTCAATAAAACTAAGTGACTCACGCCCGCCCCCAAATGAAGTATGCTTCCCAGACACTTTCCTTCCAAAGTGGTTACACATTTTCTCGCTTCGGAGGCATAATTCTTCCGCTGCAATTCTTTATTGTTGGCGATGGGAATCCCGCAGAAATAGCTTTCTCATGGCCAAGCTCTTTCTCTAGCGATATGAGTCCCTTATGCTACCAATTTGTACGTTTCAATGGGGTTAAATTTGTAGGCGGAACGTTACTTCTCTTACCTCGTGAAAAAGCGTCACGTCGAGTCTCTCGCCAAGAACAAATATCCTCCAAGAAAAGCATAACAATTAAATTTACCAGGTGGTACATACTTACCTTCGTAAGCAATTAAATTTTCTTATCGTTCAAATAAAGCCGCTAATTTTGCTCACATAATTTGTCTATAAAAGTATGTGGTTAAAACGTCTTATTTTTCAACAGGATCTTAAATATCTGTCTTTTTTGAATTTCCTGACACTCGTATATATGTGTATATACATTATATNCTTTAAATCAATTCTTTCTCCTTAATAAGCAAGCCCAATTATGAATACACCTTAAAATATGAATTCCATTACGAGTTTTTCTTCGTTTAAGAGGCGTTCTTTCCTCTCCAGATAATTGGATATTCCCAATTTCTTAACATTGATCATACTGCATTTCAAAGGAAAATTTTTGGTTTGGTACTATGAATGAAAGACATTTAAATAATTAATGAGTTAACTGGTTTTCTGCATAAAGAAAGGAACTCACCAAATACATAGTTTCACAAAAAAACAAGCAAATATATGTGAGAGAAGAAGATAAACGGTTTGAATAATCTAAAGGAAGGCAGCATCAGAAATCGACCTATAGCATTTTGCTAAGCGGAAGTAGATGCTCTTTATTCAAACATTATAGTAACAAAACGTGATATTTACTCGCCAAGAATTGTTAGTTACACAATCACCTTTAAATCATAAATTCGCAAAAAAAATGCTAAACATTTACGTGGATCAAATATACGATATATTACTGTATTTTAAATATGTGTTCCTGTGGATGTTACAGACCTGCAAAAGTTGCTTTAAATACAGTGCACTAAAAATGTCACTATTTTATATTCATGAAACAGCACTGCAGTGAGTGGAATTTGACACCACAATTTTGTCTAGATTCTTCAAAGTATATCGGAAGTGAAAATTTACCAGACTTGGCAGATCAGACAAAGATGTCTTTATCTTTGTGATATGGCGTTTTATGATTTATTTTTATGTGATACAAGGTTATACAATATACGGCTATAATACTCTGATCAATGAGGTAATGAAATTCGTCACATTAAGCCAATCATTTCTAATCCCATTAGTCTAATACTAGCTCTCGAATAATTGTGTTCCTTGGATTTAATAATATCACCCGACATAGCCTTAGAATGTGGATAAACAAAAGAAGAACGCAAAGACTCCTTTGGAGCGAATCCAAGAAAGAGAAAGACAGTGGACAAGGAAAGCCTGTGATTGGGATTGGAAGAAAGCCACGTGCTCCCAAAATTCTGCCGTTAGGGGGGTGAGATGATATGGGGGGCGTATAAGAAATTAGCGGGGCCTAGATAAGTACCGTTTGGGGGCAGAGTAATCAGGAGAGATGGGGTGGAGGTTCGAGGGGAAAAAACTGCTGAGATGAATGTGGAAGAAGAGGTAAGAAGAAGATTTTTCCGACGGGAGAATGTATAAGTGAGGGGATCGAGAAGAATTATACGTTAAACGATGGTTTGGGGATAAGTAAGAGTGATGGGTGAGAATGCGGAATGGGTCGGAGATATGGGGTAGGACTGAGAACGCTTTGAAAAGGTGCCGCAGAAATTGAGGCGATAACGGACGAAACTAACTAATACTGCACTAAAGCAGAGTAACGATGTCTTCATTTTGGGAGCTGTGGAGTTATGGCCTCTCGATAATAATGCCATTTAGAAAATAATGTCTTTTCTTCGCGGATCAAAGGAAGATTACACATCTTAAATCATACGCGTGTTCACTCCTATGGTTATTTTATCGACACACTCTGCGGCAACTACACTTATTAGCAATTTTATCGCCATCCTCCAGATCTTCTTATTCGATAAATAAACATTCAGGTAAACAAAAAAAATTCAAATTTCATATTAGTTTGTCCCCGGAAAAATCATGGTTAGATTCGATAGTAAAAATAACTATAGAAATGTATTGAATATATTGAATTAATGAATGTTAAAATTAAATTAAATGATCAATCGTGATTTCAAAGAACTTCAAACACATCTAAGTAGAAAAAGATTTAAATCTAGAGCTCATCTGTTACAATATACATTCATCAAGATGTATATAATTAAAAGTATACTTTTCACGCTATATTGCTACACAAAAACTCTTCCTTTGAGTCAGAAAATGTATAACACGCAAAAATGGTCAATCTGCTCCGCAACGTTGAAATCCCAAAAGTTTTCATTTTCAACAATCATTTTATTCTTAATTAAATTTTATATGTTAGAATCACTTCTTGTCCGCTCTTTGAAGAACCGACGTCATCTTCTGACTAAAACTAAACATAAACATCGGATGATATTAATACATCGAGTGCAATCACGTCCATTTCTAAGTAATATTTTTAATTACATGTTTTGGACAGATAGAAACAATTCTTACTTCCTATAAAAACATTTTTCAGTTTAAATTACTAAATACTTTATTTCAGAAATACTTCTTTTAAAAATTAAGATAATTAAATCGTATAATTGAAATCAAATAACATTCGAGACATCGAATATTTTTGTCATAAATCAACTGAAAATGTATCGAGTATTTACGAAACAAAGAACGTTTATTTTTATTATGAATCAATCGTAATGCACCATACTTTAAACTGTTGTATTCACTTTCTAAAAAATAACATCAATACTTGTCGAAATGACATTAATAATGCTTTCAATATCCTGAGTTACCTCTTTAGAATTCAGTAGGTTATGTTTTTGTGTATAAACAAGGATGCTGATGCATGTAGGGAAATAATTCGACGCTAGAGTCTGATAATACTTATATTCTTTTCAGCTACAACTGACGGATAACTCAAATATTTCCAAGGAGATTACCTTTAACTCGAATCTCTCGAGAAGGAGCCTTAAAAGAGTGAATCGTCGAAGGATGGAGACGTCCTTACGTGCGTAATAAAAGTGACAAAGATTGCGTCACGTATTGACGGGGTTTCGGTCAGCTGAAGTCATCGACGTTAACGAGGACATCTCTCAATAATACACGGCGCCCCTAATAGCTCAATAAAGTATTCCCAGCCGCATTTGCCCGCCACGTGCACAAAGTGAGGGGATTGCCCGTAAGACGCTCTCAGACGCACTCTCGGACTTGGGCACGGAAAGCTTAACGACGCCTCACGCAATACTTTTATTCCTGCGAATAAATCCTAAGCGTTTCACATGCGCGTAATTTTCTCGATGAGATGGAAATAAGATAAGCAGTATTGCAATATTAATTAGAGTATTTTTCGAAATATTGCTGTTCAAATTTGGATATAAAAATGTTTAAAATTTTCTGAGCTGCGTTGATAAATAAACATATATAAATAGAATGGTTGCGGTGGGATTATTAAGTGTTTGCCTTTTCAAATAGTTTGTTTAGCATTTTTTCAACTCGATGAAAAGTACGAGTATATGTGCTCAATGAAGAATATATGAAGTATATATGTAAAAGTATATTTATATATCTAAGAAGCTTGATTCTATAATATAATTGTTATTACTCGCTTGCTGCGTAACTTTCTCTTGTATCTAACAATCTTCCTACTCTGGCAATCTTTCTTAAAAGCGGAGCGAGACTCCGTGATAGAGCAATTGGAAAGAGCGCCCGCCCGTTCCAAGTCGAGTATGACTATCTTACCTCCAAGTAGGATTGATAGAATCATCGTCAACTGGATTTCCATAGATATATCCTTACAGATTAATAAAAGAATGAGCAAAATTCGTTGGCCCTCTGCTTGAATATACGGAAGTAGGTACAAAGTATTTTTAATTACATTTCTTACGTATACCGCACCCGCCGTCTCTCCAGAGAAATAGTTGCTACGTAAGTCATTCGCATAAGTAATTCCAGTGCAAATATAGTAATTGAGAATGAGCCTGACTGTATAAAGCATTCAGCTCGAAGACAGTGTTGAACCCATCTAGCAACAGCTACCAAAACTCTGGAGAGGAAATGAGGCTTACTAGACTAGATGAGGAGTGAAATAGTGTTTCCAGAGTGCTGTTAATGGGAGACCTTCACGAAATCGCAGCACAAAGATCTCAGTAACTAACATTTTCCAAAAGACTCAAAAAGGAGTGATCAGTAAGACTCTCATTAGAATAGAATACGTCTTAATTTGTATCTAATCCTTAGAAATTTTAAAATTGGGCGAAGATAGAGAAAAAATATCCATGAAAAAGAGAAAACAAAGAAACTACAGAATTGGCATTATTCAAGACAAGTCGTACTTCTGTAGCTTTAAAAACATTACAGCCAACAGAAAATGTTACATTTGTATCAACCCTGTGAAAAAGACAATCCGAATATGTTTCCTAGAAACAAGACTTAACCACTACTGTAAAAGGCAAATCTCGTTCAAGTAAATGCATTTTTAATGAAATGTTTAATGTTCTTCTTAGCAGTGGAAACGCTTCTATCCAGTAGGTACTTTCAGGAATGCACTTTCCTCTGTTCCTTTTAGATGAAATAAATTCAGGGAAAGAAGCGGAGAATATCAGAGAACGTGTATTGCGAAACCAAAGGGAGGAAACCGAATCTATGGTCGGAGTGTCGGTAATATTGGCAGGACTGGATATTGAGATTGAGAAGGGAAAGGAAGTGAGATCTTGGGAGGAGCGCGGCTAAAACGAGAAAGGAGGCAATTTTTTGGAACAGACAAATGACTGAGGAGGTTTCTGGAAAAATTCGAGCGGGTTTAAGTTACGAAGTTGCGGGAGTTTTTGAAGTCGCTTTGTGCCTTTTTCTGCAGCCATTCCTCTCCCTTACCTCCCTCTTTCGTAAAAAGACTTTTCTTATTCTTCCTTCAGGGGCGGAGCAAATAATTTCCTTCGTCATTGACAAATTATTCCTTTTTCTCACATCCACTTTTCCTCGAAACGCTTTCAACCGCGCGATTTCAGAAAAATAAATCGCGGGAGATAGCCTTCGCTTGTTTCGGCCGTTAATTGGATTTTTTCTCACCAGGGGGATTGGCCAGAAAGGAGGAGAAATGACTGCATGACTCATGGTCGCCATTAGTAACGGAGATGTTACGAGTGTGAAAGAAATTCCGAAATGCGAACAAAATCAGTTTTTGTGCGGAGAATGGACAGATCATGTTTAGGAAGAATTAATTTTTAATTTGTTCCGAGGAAGAAAAAAGAAAGACGAAACACTGGCGTCCTTTTACTGAAATGGGTACATTGAGGATTTATTCTTCTTCAAGGGAAATTACGAATTCTGCTCGTTAGGTTTCTATAAAGTAATCCTACAATGCCTGTTTTCTTTTTGAGAATTAACTTCACGCCTCTTCAGCCTCACTTATTATATGCAAATGGTAAATTCATTAGTCCTCTCAGGAAAAATATTTTCTAGAAGGAAAAATAGTTACGACATTTCCAAAGATCAAAGGAATAGGCAAATATTATTACCTGTAAAAATGGCTAAAAACAAGATAAACTGTCTACGATAAAGACAAATTTTAAGGAGGAAAACGTAACATTGTTTACAAGGAAGACTATTTACTGTCTCTATTGTATTGTCTGGTTAACTTTTCCTATTTCTTTGTTTGATTCGTTAGTATTGTGAATATCTCTCATTTGGCTGAGGATCAGTTGACTACGTAAATGTATCCTAAAAATTAAAGACATTCATGAGTTACACTATCGACTAACGAAAACTTTTTCGTGAACAAATTCATCTCCCATACATATCCTTGTCTCATTTACAGTTACAAGAAAATAGTTAGGCGACAAATATTAAAGGGTTAGAAAACAACAAATGCTCATGCCGTATTCGTACGCAGTCCATATTCCGAAGGCTAGATAGATCACACACCACCATTAGCTAGAAAAGCTTTGTAAAGCGAATGACTATAGAAAATGAGGAGTATCACTTTCCCCAATGCAGTAGATGGAACCACCCCTAGTAAATGCCGATCAGCGACCCTTTAAATTATTGTTTTCATATCAATTGTCACCACCGGCACAAATGCAATTTTCTAGATCGTTCATACCATTCGTTTCGTTTCATAACTTTCGCATTACTACAGTCATAAATGAGACAGGCTCAAAAATAGACGAAAGGCTAGCTCTACTCTACGCTACTGCTCTAGTTGCACTATTCTATTCCAAAAATGAAATCAAACTAAAATATTCAACAAAGTGCAGTGGGATGATCCTGATCTTCCCTCGCAGAAGTCAAAGCAAATATTTCTCGAGTTTCGTAATTAATCAAAAAAACTTTCTGAAAACAGTTACAGTCACCGGATGCTTTTCCATCTCTTCCAATTTCCAACTGCTCGGAGGACATCAATCCGTGAGACATTTTCCGTACCCGTGCTCTCTAATAGGTTACAGATGAAAGGAAAAGGTAAGAAGATTGTAAATCAGGGGGCACTCATCGAAAGCAAGTCACTCTATAGATCTAATGCTCCACGTAATAGGAGAATCGTCTTTGATTCCTTTTCTTATCTGTTCCTTTTCCCACGTCCTCCTCATCTCCATTCCATGCTAATCTCCTCCTCGGAAGCCACCCATCCAAGTAATCTATCTCCCTCCCGCTAAAGCCGCCCTTATGACTCCATCCGCCCCACCACCCTTTTTCTCAACCTCCATCCATTCATGTCCCACCGGTCCTTACTGAGCATTCAATGCCAGCCCCAAAAAGGCAATAGAACTCTCTTACCCGTCCCCCCCCCCCCCCACCCCACTACGATATACGGATCCGAATTTCCGATTCATCGTTTCCCTCCCTCTTCTTTCCTTACCTTCTTTCCAACTCATCCTTGCTTCCTTAAAGTCACCCATTTCTCACAGGGATTCTTATGTTTATTGCCTATTACTTTCCATAATGTAAGTTAGAACTCCTCGTTATGAGCGATAGGTTTACCCAAGTTTTGGTTTTTATTCAGTTCTTTCCTAGACATTAGCCATATGTTGTGAAAATAAATGTCTTCTCTCGATTCAGATTCAAATTGTAGAAAAAGAACAATAGATTTTGAAGAAACCAGCGACACACTGGACCAGTTGATGGTAATCTATACGTATTAATACGATATCAGATTACCCTCACGTACTATGACAAAGTGTAACATTGCAGTATATCTGTTAGAAATAGATGTGTTAATAGTTGAAAGTGTAAGTTATTAAAAAATTTGAGAACTTTAGTAATAGGCGGGCTTAATATTAGAGAACACTCTACAGCTAAAATTCAAATATCAACATTGGATGCACAAATTTTTATTTGGATGAGATTTTTTAGCTTCAAGCCTTTAGTTAAACGTCACATTTTGTTTTAAGATATTCAGCATTTAAGAATAATTCTACGGCTAAATAAACCAAAAGAAATCATTGNCCATTTTCTCTTCCTTTTGCCATGATCAAGATTAAAAGTTGGACTGGTACCTTTCCTCGGAAATTGGGACTTTCGTATCTTTGGCTTAACGGTTACCTTATTTCTTTCAATTCAGCCTTCTAAAGAAGACACTTCTTTGCTCAGTTTTTAATTTAAGAGCATGTGTAGAAATACCCGCGGTCTAAGAATCATAAAAAGAAAGTTCCTTCGCTTTCCTCTCAAAACTCACAAAAATAGTAAATATGTCGCTTTCTTAACTCGATCGTTTTTTCTTCTTTTTAAGTTAAGAAGGAACGGGGCTCTATCAATTTCGTCCTCCAAATAAAAGTAGCTTGTTTGTCCCTCATCTCCCTTTCATTCCACTTTCGCCTTCTTTTTTTCTGACCTTATCTCTCAACCTTTTACTCTTTCCCTATTCTGTCTTCGCAGAAGTCCTTCCCCGAGAAACCATGATTTTTTCAATGCTGATACTAATTTTATATTTATGCGTTCACCGTGCTACATAGGCCGTTCCTGTAATGCGAGATAGCTCAGAGAAATAGATACTAGAACCAATGGATTCAAGAACTGATTTTTTCCGCGAACGATACGCGAAGGTAAACGATTAGGGAAATAGAGTCATGGTAATGCACCCCCTGCCACACGCCAGGGTACTCACATAGACATAGACATATATAAATAAATTGGGGGAATTCGCATAATTTTCAGCTCTTTATAACGAGTTCTACTTGGATCGATTCCAGCTCTGTAATCAATTACAGATCAGTGAAAGAATATATATTAAAGTTAACGGATACATTTCTTGAGGAAGCAAAACATTATAAATATCAACAGTTAGTTAGAAGAGACTGATAGAACTCTGGGAATTCATGAGAGCCTTCAAGTTAACAGATATTTCACTTTATTCCTCTTATCTTTGATTAGTCATTCGTCCTAAAAGAATTCAATTTCTTGCTTCTTCCCTTTCAGCCATTTAGATAAATTTTACAGATCTTAATAACTATAGAGATGCAATAATAAATGGCAGACGTGTAGTATATTAGGGCCAAGAGCAATGCTTGTTTTCATTTCTTCTGGCTGCAATCAATTAAATCAAGCATATATTGAGTATCTTATAGTTAAAAGTAAAGTATAAATTTCGTGGATTCAATAAAAGTCATTTACTTTTCTCCGAGTAAAATTTTCATTGAAACATACCGCTGGTAATTTGTATTGTCTCCAAAATCAAAGTTTCTTTGCTTTCCATACATTCCATGCATTAATCTGACTAAAATCAAGATCAATTACTTAATTTTTCCATGGGAGGGTAAATAACGATGCGCAACCACGACAATACTGGCAGCTATGATTGAACGTAGAGAAATGCGTAGCAATGTCCTTGACCCGCTATCCGAACAGTGATTTAAGCCTTTTCAGTAGAAATTCACCGTTTAAAACGCACATTCAAGATGTAGTGCGGTCAGCTGATTGGACTTTGAGACTATGTACCCGCGTTCTCTCATTCGAGTGTCAAAGAGGTGGCTTATGTCTCACTCCTTCGTCCATTACTTGAGTATCGTTGCGCGGTGTACAATATGCACTTAATGGAATCCATAAGATTTGATCAAATCCTACGCTGAGAATCTCTTAAGGAAAGAATAACAAAGTAAAGGAACAATCTCTGCCTGAAATAATACTGTAGTGATTTACGTGATGAAATACGCAACATCGTTTTCCCGTACTCAGTGAGCGCGATTTTCTAGAGCAGACGTTTAATCCGCCGTGACACGCGAGGAGTGTTATTACACCGCAGTCGCTTTCCAAGTGCGACATTTTATTCCTAATTTGGTTTGAAGACCCCTTCTTCTCTGGAATTACATATGTTCCCGACCTTCTAAACGAAAATCATTAATTTCTTTTCTTTTTTCGCTGAATTAAGACGCCTTCTCTAAGACAATGCGCTTCTTTCTCGAGTGATTTTTCCGAAGTTCCCGTGCTTGTGATTTTTGTTTGGATGACTTTGGGAAATTTCCTTTCTCTATTTCTCATTTCATGTCCTATAAACACTTAGAGATTGTTAAAAAATTTTAGTGAGTTCGTTTACACAATTTTATATCAGTTTATAGTTTACATGCTTTGATGTCGCTTGTAACTACTTAGATGATTCGTTACATTCTGGTAACTATTTAATATTTGTGTGAAGAAAAACCAGTTCCTAAATTCTCAATTGCTTACATTTTTGATATAATTTTCCTCATTCAATCAGGAAAATTCTTCATACAGCAAGGTAGTGTTTGCATGGTAGAGGAGATTGCAAATTATCACCTCAAACAATCACAAACACATTTAGCGAGGTATTACAACTACCGCGAGGTATCGCTTCTTGGAGATTATTTTTCGGGTTATTTTCATCATTACGTGAGTGGTTTACGATTTTGAAAGGGACATAGAAACAGTTACTACTCTGCTCTTTGGGGATTTCCAGATCATTCATTGTGAAAAATTCCAAGGAAGAATGGACTTGAAGAAAGTCTGACGGGACCGGGAATCGAACCCGGGACTCCCAATTGTCGGTCGGGCGATTCCCGGTCCCGTCAGACTTTTTTAAAGTCCATTCTTCCTTGGGATAGATAAGTTCANATTTTTCATTACATATTTTATTTTCTTGGTAAAAAATCTCCCTTTATTACTATAAACACACATTTCAAAATTTTCAAATAATATTCCTACTAAAAAAAATTAATGTGTTATAAAATCAGCCATCAGTAGAAATTAAATTAAAAGGAAATCTAAATAGCGGGCTTGTGATAATTGTCAGTAGGTATTTCATGATATGCAAATTTTAAAAGGAAAAAAATTCTACAGCATTAGTGCTTGTCTGGAAGGGCCACAAATTAAACAGCAGTTTTTCAAATAAATATTAGTATCTGTTAGTTAAAATTTCCATTTAAAATACTTTTGTCGTCAAACTGCCAATGTTTGCAAGGAGAACATTTCTTGGAGTAACCGTCCTGTTTAGGGAACCGTCATGCTCATCAAGTATTATTTATTATATGTAAAATGGCGTTCTGTGATTTAATTACAGAAAAAATATTCCTGGAGTTTACAGTCAAATATTCAAAGTACACCATTTTCTCTTCCTTTTGCCATGATCAAGATTAAAAGTTGGACTGGTACCTTTCCTCGGAAATTGGGACTTTCGTATCTTTGGCTTAACGGTTACCTTATTTCTTTCAATTCAGCCTTCTAAAGAAGACACTTCTTTGCTCAGTTTTTAATTTAAGAGCATGTGTAGAAATACCCGCGGTCTAAGAATCATAAAAAGAAAGTTCCTTCGCTTTCCTCTCAAACCTCACAAAAATAGTAAATATGTCGCTTTCTTAACTCGATCGTTTTTTCTTCTTTTTAAGTTAAGAAGGAACGGGGCTCTATCAATTTCGTCCTCCAAATAAAAGTAGCTTGTTTGTCCCTCATCTCCCTTTCATTCCACTTTCGCGTTCTTTTTTTCTGACCTTATCTCTCAACCTTTTACTCTTTCCCTATTCTGTCTTCGCAGAAGTCCTTCCTCGCCGCCCCCGCATTAACCTGCGCTTTGTCCGATTCAACGCATTCCATTGGTCGCTCAGGTTCTTACGCACTCTATGGATGCCTAACGAAGACGTCGTCACTGAAAGTACTAGCTGCTATTTTCGACGTCAAATGTGGAAACAGTTTCAGAGGAGTTTTGATTAGATCGTCCCGGTTTTTATCCGTAATCGATTCTCATTAATGGCTTTCTATGGTGATATTGGCTAATCATCAATGAAATCGTGCATCAAAACGTTTACTTACGAAAGACAATAAATATACAACTAGCTGAACTTTCCATTACTTCTAAACGGTGAAAATAGAGATCGGATTATATATAGTAGCCTTATTTGTATAAAAGAGAAACTAACATATCTCATAATAAATTAGTTCAATGGGACAAATTATCTAAATTCCCAATGAAAACTCCTATATCTTATCTAAGTGCTCATAATTTGGAGCCGAAATCCGATGACAGAAATGTGAATTAATTAAATTTCTTTTTATGAAAATTGTTCAAGTTTCGTGTTTTTATTCTGTTGTTGCTGTAGAGTTGTTTCGAAGTAGAAAACGATATACCCTACGAAATAATACAAGAACAACACTGAAAGTGTAGATGAGGATAACATAATAGCAAAGAGTTTGAAGGATATAGATTTATGAGAATCTGAAATTGAGCATAGAAATCGAGCATCGTCACGTCGGTGCCTTAGCTTCGTTTGGTTCCATCTTCTTCGCAGAATTCCCTCCAACGCCTTTGATTTGAATGTATAGGAACTCGGTGGAGAAACGGCATTGAGATACATCTCTCCCAGGGATTTTCTAGAAGAGACTATTTCTGAAGCATTTCGAATAGCTAAAGGGATTTTTTCCAACTGCGTGAGCCAACAGCGTGACCTATCCAAGCTGCACATTAATGAAAGTTTTCGTTCGCCTCGACACGATCTATTACTGCAGCAAAAACTTTCTGGAAACGTGCAATAAATTTGTTTTCTTCATAATTCTGGACGAAACCTTGAAAAAGAGAATGGTTTTATCGTTGCTGTGTTATCCAAATACTTATAACATCCAGAAAGATATCCCGGCTTCGATTCCTGGTTGGAGCTCACGTGCGAATTGTCCTTAGCCCCCCCTTTTCCAAGAACTAATTTTTAGACCTTACTTAACTAACCCATGCACGATATGTATGGAACTTTGATCGATTTAACGCCTGTTTTTTGAAAAACTGTTTATATAATCGGTGGATTGCTTTACTTCAATGAAGTCTTTACATATTGAATCTCCACTAAGGTAACGACAGAAGTAATTCTGCCCTAGCTTTAACGAAAATCATTGATTTCGTTTGTCTTATGCGTAATTTTCTGAGAGAACAAAACAATTAAATCATATTTATTGAATGTATTGAAGATAAGGAAACTCGCGGAATCAGTGTCTCGAAAATTAATACAATCTTTAATAAACTATTTTAAGTCATCTCTCGTATCCAAAAAAGGTAGTTTTATTGCATAGTAACTCACTATTGGACTCTGATTTAATTAATTAAAAAGCTTTCGATGCTTCTCAGAGAGAGAATCAAACTCTATACTAACATTCGTATTTTACCTTCTAAACAAATATTGTACGAGAATTGCAGATTTTGTAAAAAATATTTTATTTGTAAATTTTAATGAATTCTACTGAACTTAGACTTGAAACGTAATATTATCTGTATATCCGGACACTGTGTACAGCCATAATAGAGTTTAAATTAAACTCAAAATGTCCTTCGTAATTTCCACGAAGCTTTTACTTCACCTCGTCCGATTTGACTAGAAAACGGTCATTTTTGGATGCAACAATAGGAAAATGAGCATTTTTATATGCAATCGTGGAGTTTTATTGCCAAAAGGAGAGAGGGAAAGTTTTCACAGCGTTTAATAGAAACGCTATGATTTTGTATAAAAATTCTGTCGTTTGTGTGTGATAGTGACCGTATTCTGGCTCAAACCGATCGTGGCGGAGTAAAGACTTACAAACTTATTTCTAAAACGATATGATATCGTATAGTAGTGACTTCGGCTAGCTAGATTCGAGACATACATTTTACAGGAAGAAAATTTACAAATGCACCACGGAAATTAAAATCAAATTTGGCTTTGACTAATTACTTGCAATGGGTGTTAAATAATCCAATGAACGAGAAAACGAAACTTCCCCTGGTTCATGGAATCGCTAATATCCCCAGAACTTAGAAATTTAGATTTAGAAACTTAGATCCTAGAAATTCACATAAATATTTTTGTTTATATTTTACATAGAAGATATTTCAATACTGTTTTTTTCGCAACTTTTTGTGAGCATTGATTAAACTACGAAGCTATTTAGAAGTTACGATCATAAATTCTCATTCAACAGCTATAAGGGAAATGTTAATCCAAGAAAATAATGTGAATGCAGAAAACAATCTTAGGGCAATGGAATACTCTCCTTCAACACTCGTAGAATAAGTTGAACCAAAAAACATTCCACCGGTGAGTGCACCTCCTTAAATATGCACCGTAATTTCAGATCAGATCTGAATTCAAATTTATTCATCAAATAATCCAAATTTAGGCTACAAAGAATAACGCGAAAATGAAAGCTGAAGAAGATCTCAGTTTTATAGCTAACTATCCATTATTTTTCATTTTTGTGTTACAGAACATTCACTTACTATTGAAATTGAATCTTCAAATTATTTTATTATTATTTTTTGCAATCATCAAAATATTTATCTATTTACATTGTATTTAGTCGTGAGTGAGTGAGCTTATAAGCGTGTTTCAAACAGCTATAATTTACGAATTTAATTATGATGAGGTAATTCGTTAAAGTGACTTAACACTTTAATATGAAAAAAGGTGACACATTTCGCTAATTATTCTGTAGATGAGCGCTGGGAAATTTTTTTATTACATACAAGAGCTCACCTGGAAGGTGAATAATTTAATAATCTGGTTTAGCTGTCGTCAGCATGTCATTATACCAAAATTAACAATAACGAAAACGAAAGATTTACTTTTAATATGCCTTAATGGATAATTGTTCTTCAATTATTATTTGAAAACAGACCTCCGCCGATCGAGCAGTATTATTCCTCTCCTGCTCAATTACAATCTGTCCATAATTAAATGCTGTCTCCGAACCTCATTTGAGGAATTTAAGTTAATGGACTTTGTAACAGAGGAGACGATGTTTCTTGGACCTTGAGTAAAGAGCTGAGAAATGGCCCGCCAATCATTCGCTTACAATGCTCGCACCACAGCCATTGTTTTCAGACATCAACGCCGCTTCTCCTTGCAGAAGACGATCAACTTCCTTACGCTAAAGAAACATTGCTTGATCCGATCTAACGCCTTTGGCTAGAGAAGCCATCGCTACACAATCTTCGCCTATATATATTCTCAAATCTGCGCCGTCGTCCTCTTCTTAGCATGTAAAGCATTAGCAGATAACACTCCTCCAGTCTGTTGGCTGTACATAACATATTGCCTCTCTCGGAACTTCGTCTCCATTCATTAGAAAGGACGCTCTGGTTTGGTAAATGTCGCCATTTTTATAATCCATATTCGTGACGCCAAAGTCTACATTACAACTTCATTATATTAGAAATGTCAGTTCATCGATTAGCTCCGATTTCTCATGGTGACTTCAATATGACATTTTATAAAAACTTAGGTAATTTAACTAAATTAAACAGAAGGATTTGTATTATCATTAGAAGGGTGCAAAATATTTTATCTCATTACACTATTTAATCTCTTGCAGAAAATTTTATTGATATCCCGCTAATCAGCCGGATTTTATGAAACTTCGGTGATCCCAATTTTTGTTTAATTGGAAGACTTTCACCAAAAGACTGAAGGTTTGCTGTAGAATCTTCAAAATGTGCGAATTACATCAATCTTAATTTTTTGCTTATATTTTCTGACGAAATTGATATTTCCAATCATTGTGTTTTAATCGATATATTGATAAATATTAATTATCTAAAATTACCATAAAAATCTACCCTGCACTTCCATATAAAACATAATTTGATATCTGATCAAATGCCCTTCTTCTTCACAGCCAACTATCGTCAATCGAATAGCTATTCAATGGAATACATGAACAAGTCATTTCAACATTCGTCCTCATCCTTGAGGCAGCTTTCTATTATTTTCTGTTCTGAAAAAAGGAAGAATTCCACTAAATAAATGTTAACAAAGAATAAATAGATGTTTGATGAATGAATATAGAATATCGAGTGTATCGCAGTAGCACCAAAAAGTACTTTATAGAATCAAATTCCAACAGTTTCCTATTCATGTTATTATTTTTATTCTTTGTCAATCTTCGAATTGCGTTTATTTACACAAAGCGTGTTGTTAAGTACCAGACGAATCGATTTTATGCTTTATTCGAAAACAAATGCGAATGAAATATTTTCTTCTTGTTACTTTTATTGGGCAATCAAAGGAATGAGACATTCGATCTCTTGGTGTAACGTTCCCTTAGCAAAGTGATGCACAAAGTAAGGACTGAAAAAATTGGTATAATAAATCATAACTGATCAACAGAGATTATTTTAAATTGTGATTTTACACATGATGATTAACTTCCTCTTTTTATATCGAAAGAGTTATTCATTGAAGCATAAAGCTTATCGAATACAATAAGTAAAATAAACTCAAAGCGTTGCATTTAGAATATGCGAGTTAAGAGCTGAATGTATATGACCCCTGAGTGATGCATTATCTGCTATCTCAGTAAAATGTGTGAGAACCACTCTCTGAGTGCATCATAATCGATTCTGTGTGGCGACAGAAAATGCTTAGACATATTAGCCTTTGGCACGCCATCTGATATTCGCAATCCACAACGTCTTCATAAGGATCCCTTTCTCGCCTGGTGGAATTTAGCTTCTTGAGTCGCCCCTCCGGAGATCGGACACAAAATGGGAGATAAAAGAAGAGATTGGCTCGAGAAGAAAGCGAGCAAAGATAAGAGAGGGAGAAAAAGAGAAGGCGAAAATAAATAGCGAAAGATACTCCCTAAATGCTTCTCTTGTTAGTGCAAAGGCGTTTTTGGATTACAGGACCTACCTCTGAAATTTGAGTAACCCTTATTAATTAGGTAAGGCTAACACACGTTGAGCAGTGTAATATATTTCTTTAGCCTTTTGATACAGGGTAATGTACTTTTGTCTCAGTCTTGCTCAAGACATTCAGATAATTTGTAAGTATTAAGATTACAGCTTTATAATGGCCAACATCCGAGGGAATGCTGATTTATTGATAAAGAAAGTGTTTTCCATAGGATCATTGTGCTGCATCTATGCCAAAGTTTTTGTCTTTTGAAATTTTGTCTTAATAAGGAAACCAAGATATGGCCTCGTTCTCTCTCCAAAGCTTTAGATAGTTAACTGATGGATTGGTTTCGGGTCCAACCTACCTTCGGGCTGATGAATGTACGAAGACATATTCTAAAACGATATGATATCGTATAGTAGTGACTTCGGCTAGCTAGATTCGAGACATACATTTTACAGGAAGAAAATTTACAAATGCACCACGGAAATTAAAATCAAATTTGGCTTTGACTAATTACTTGCAATGGGTGTTAAATAATCCAATGAACGAGAAAACGAAACTTCCCCTGGTTCATGGAATCGCTAATATCCCCAGAACTTAGAAATTTAGATTTAGAAACTTAGANTATATATATAAGTTCCTCTTTATTTGTAAAATTATTACAATGAGTAAAAATCTCAATGTGGCGATATCAGGCACTTATACGTCAAGAGTGTCCTAAGCAATACAAATTAATGAATTTCAGCGTCTAAAGAAAGTGGGACAGTATTTCTTAATCTCATGAGTTTACCAAAACGTATTCCATAACAAACTCCACTTATTCCTAATCGATTATTATGAGCTTATCTTCTAATTTATTTTTCATCGATGAAAATCTTATCTGAAATTTACGGTCAACATTAAATAATTTTCGTTAAGATGCAAGAAAATATCAGATAATGTAGAAATTCACGATTGCCGAAACTGATCGCTCGATCGTTGAAATTTGGATCACCGTGAAGAAGCACGCTTTGAAAAATATTTATAGTGTATAGTTTTTACATCAAATTATAAAGACGTGTAAAGAACAAATATACTAAAAAATGCTCAGCAATAGCACAGCTTTTCATACGAATTTTAAAAATTCCACAAATATTTATCTCAGCTTTCGTGAAGTTTCTTTACAGTTACAGCTTAGTAAGGTTTCATAGTTGAAGCTTAAAATTGACTTTAGTCTGATATCTCATCTCTTAAATATGTGGTCGCTACTAAACTGGACAATATCAGTCTTAAGAAAAGGATGAAGGGCTCATCTCAATATTTCACTTTTAAATTAATTTTACTTTCGATGAATTCTACTGAAATTGCATAATTTTCTCCCGTTATGTCGCCGTTGGCATACTTGTAAGCTTCGTCACCAATGAATACTTGATCCTTCCAATTTTAGCTCTTTCCTATCGTCCTATTAAATGTCCTATTTTATTTGTCTTTTTCACTCCACAGCCAGTATTTGGATTTAAAAAATACGTTTATTACACCCATAGGTTTAAAAGTTGCGTCACATTCATCACATTAACTTGCAGGTAACCATAGTAGTAATCGGCTTGTAAATAGTTCCTTAGAAAGAAAAAGAACTTCACAACTTTAAGGATACTCCGTCTTTAAGGTTTTTTTTATTCAATTCTGCTCACACGAATAGCTATGAATTATTACCACAGATTAAATAACTCCGCTTAAAAATAGCTCATTCCCCTAACCAACTTTGATTTAATTACTACTTAATTCCTATGTGTATGACCCTGTTTGATTGTTTACATTAAGCAAATTAAGACAAATAGATTTACTGTAAATTTTGAATAATTAAAAGCGAATGAAAAATAGAAAATGCATAATTTATCAAATCGCGAAGTTTCATCTAATTCTTTCTTGCTACGCTACTGATATGTAAGTGATAACTAATAGGATCAATAATTATACTGAACCACATATTCCACAGATGCTAAAAGAACCTCGTCAACTTTAAACAAACTATAGAGCATTGTGTCTGCAAGGTCAAATTAATATATAAGTATAACTTTAAAATATTCTGGATGCGATGTTTTTCTTAACTTTATCACCGCCAACTTTTGTTTGAAATCTCTTTCATCTTATTTCGCTCGGATGATGACGCATCGCTACATCTTCCACGAACTTGACATTTCTTTCTCGTCTTAGAGCCCTGAGGAAAAGTCCTCAAACTTGAAATGAGATTCTCTAAATTAAGATAATTCATTAGTAGGAGGGTATATCTTTATTTACTATAGAAACGGCTAATATTTATGTAGAAGTGTTTGACAAGTGCGTAGAATAACATGTACAGTTCAAAAACTACCTATTTCGTACGCCAATAAACTATTTACGTCAGAGCGTCTAATGTTACACCTGCATGTTTACCAGACGAATGTTATCGGCCATTCTTAGGCTAACATAATTACAAAATGCAAATATAACTCCCTACCTCGATATTTACGTAAATGCACTCACTGCATAAGAGCAACGGGCTATTTAGTGTCTTTCTGCGTCATCTAAGACTCGAAGTTGAAATCGTTATTAAAATTCATTAACGATTCATGAAGATAGTTTATTGACACAAGTAAAGCAGCAACTGTACCGCAATCATACAGGACAGAAGAACAAGTAGGTTTAAAGCGATTTTTTCCATTCCTGAAGTTTAAAGCAAACCAAATTTAAACCTATTGACTTACTCCATGTTAACCTATATATTTACTCCATGTTCTTTAGTATTAGAAGGGTTTGGAAGTGTATACAAATACAAATGTAAAAACACTAACGTTATTATGATTTCAGCTAAAGGAGAGAAGATCACATTTTAGATTCAGGTTATGTGAGAAGGAATGAAACTTTCTGCTTCAGTGGTTCTGGTTTACAGACAAGAGTAACTTTTTCCTACATTGCATGCTCTGTAATCAAAAGGAGCAACCTGCTAATAGACGGGAGAAGTTTACTTAAATACTTCCGTTCCTAACATAGGAACGTGACACTGAACTGTGAAGTATCAATCAGTAACAGCATATTTTAGTTGATAGAATATGCTGTCCTCAGTGATGCATGCAATAATCAAATTATAATACTTTGCTAAAATTCATCAAAAATTGCAAAGTTGTTCTAGTTACTTTAAAATACACTGCGCCACCAATTAAAGAAAATGTTTCAACACCTGTTCTTCTCATCAGGAGATAGTACTTAAACACACATACTTTAGAGTACCACCAAGTGTTAGCTAATACAGTCAAATCTCTACGTTTAGATGCAATTACATTTTCATCTTTGTGCATTTTTCACCTCAGGAGTAATGAAAAGGCGCGGAAAATTTGCGTTTTCTAGTTAATAACGGGGATCCCGGATATCCAAGTGGACAACGCGTTCTAATTCGGTGAAAGCGGTCCCGGGTTAGATTCCCGGTGGGGGCCTACGCGCAATAAGACCTCAGCTTTCGAAACACTTTTAACAATGTTACCACTCTATTTAGTAACACCTGTCGAATACAAGTTCAAAAGTACAGCAATAAAATACGAATATATAAACTTTATATTAGGTGCGGAGAAAGTTATGCACTGGTCAGATCTGGTTGGTTACAGAGTCCTCAGGTTATAAGAAAAGGAACTTGTAGATAAAGAAGACAAAAGAGATTGGAAAAGAATCTGAAAGGAAGCGTAGGGAAGAGAAAAGAAGGGGCTGAAGTAGATGATAAAATGGGGGGGAAAAGTGGCATTTGGTGCAGAGGAGAGGGTCACATAATGGAAGGGGAGATGTCCCAGAACGCACCCTCTTCGCTCGAGACCTCAGTCTATCAGAGATTTACTGCCCGATAAATTAACCCGGACAGCGGCGTGGAGGTGGGAGTCGGTTCACCGGGTGTTTATAGGCGGTGTTCGGGTCCTTAGGGGAGAAGGAAGAGATGAGAAAGGCGCGTCTCTTTCAGAAACTATGCTATGAGATAAGGAGTCATAGGTATTCACGCGGGTAAAGCAGACATGTTTTTCCGATCAAATCCAAAACTATCACGGTGATTGACAATTTCTAAATTACAACCAATGAAAACAACTAAGTGAGAAATTCGACATGAATTGTTTTCGCGCTCGTCTGATGGTCCTGGTTCGAGTCCCTGTACTGTTCCTTTTTATTCGTTAAGCTGAGGTTAGCACTTAACACACTTTTTTAACACTTACGACCCAAATTTTTACTGAATGTTCGTCGAATGGTTTAAACAATAAAAATGACACTGTTTTTGCTGAAATTCAAAGAATCTAAGAACTTCAATTGTCGAAATAATAAAATTAAAATATAAAATATAAAAAAATATAATTATTATAAATATGATGCTGCATTTAATTGATATTTTGAAGAAAATTGAAAATGAAGTTGAATGCAAAGTAAAGAAGATTATTCAGAAAATGTCAGGATTCTTCAAATACATCACATTTACAGAACTTAGTTAGGCATCTTCCGGATGCGAATACAATTTATGAAGAAAATCAGTAGCTGTAGTCGTAGTTAAAAGTAAGACAAGGCGATGATGTGAAAAGTAAGTTAAATATTGTTTGAATTAACGCAAAATATTTAGTTTTGAATGAGAATGGGTTGCAGTGAAGTGGTTATTTCTGAATGAACTTTGCGATCTTATTGTAAATTATTGCGAATTACCACAATCTTCAACTCAATTGCTCACGAAGGAACAAGGAAAAGTCAAAACTTTAAGAAACTTTTCCATGGGTCATGTAGCCATTACGAGGTCACGTTGGTGACTCCGACCGTCGAAACCATAGTCGTTTTCCAATAAGTATTGTGGTTTATCAAAGTTCGAATATTTCATGCTTCTTTCTGGAGTCCTACCACGGAGTCACGGCGATGACCATCTATGGAAAAAGTTCTTCCGAAAATTCCATTATTTTCCTTAGCAAGCGCTAAATATTTTTTTCGACTTAACTTTCCATCAATTGTTCAAATTCCATCCGGCTTTCTATATCAGCCAGGGGCAGTTGAGAAAAAGGTCTTGATTTGTTGATGATAATGTAGCAATCAATCATTCATTCCTCTGAATGTAACAGAATGCGTCCGTCGGCCCTGAAGTGCTCAAGGGTGCATAATCAATGAGATGAGCCCTAGAGATTACACTTGCAATTAAATTCACGGATCCTCCACCCGAGACAAATTGCATTTTACTTTAAAATGTTTGTAACGCGGCAAAATATAGCAAACATCCTTTCATAGCCGTGATAAAGGATACATTTCTTTAAGATATATTAATGATTTTTCTTTACTATTACGTCTGAGTTGAGCTGTTGAAGGATTTAATAATAATGGTTATAATAAAGCGTTCGCACCGAAGAACGAGATTATGACTTATTACTCCCCCATTACATCTAACCCATTCTCACTGAATATTTAAAAGAAAGAGACAGCTTTTGGGAGATACGAAAAAGAAAAACCAGCAAAAGAAATGAAATAATACGTCGGTTTATAAAAACTGTCGTCTGAACTTAAGGGAAAAATAACACCCTGCAGGAAAAGTATCATCTCATTCGTATTAAATGCAGCAAAATTACTGAATAAAAATTCAATCAAGAGAATCAAGNATAATGGTTATAATAAAGCGTTCGCACCGAAGAACGAGATTATGACTTATTACTCCCCCATTACATCTAACCCATTCTCACTGAATATTTAAAAGAAAGAGACAGCTTTTGGGAGATACGAAAAAGAAAAACCAATAAAAGAAATTAAATATTATGTTGGTTTAAAAAAACGTAAGTCTGGACTTGGAGGGAAAAAGTCCAGCAGGAAAACGCCCACGAAAAGGGGGAGGGGGGAAAATAAGAGATGTTGAATTTGTATAAAACTGAGTAAAGATAATAAAAACAATAAAGCGAGAAGGAAAACAGAAACCATGAAATATCGAAGAACAGAAAATTTTACAATAATAACAAAGCAATGAGCAAAAAGCTGAAAGCTCACTATGCACAAAGATGTTTAAAATTTCACCAGCGGTTACGTTAATTTCTCAATCAGAAATTAATAGAATGAAATAGCTAAATTAAACCATTCACTACAGTAAATTATCATACCTAATTTGATTTTTTAATTTTTAAACATCATTAGGAATATATTGACTGGATAGGATTCTAAGTAATGTTTGTTTAAATCATTTAATTGGTGGTAAGATTGCTCAAGTACTCATGCACCGTAGACATTAAATTCTGTAGACTTTTTTAATTTTAATTTAGAATGATAACATAGAAACAAAATGGAATTTAAGCTCACCATTCTTGCAGCGCTTTATCCAATGTTCCATTTGGACTCCGAGGTCGCCTGAAAAAGAAGAATCATCTTGTGAATGCAAACTGGAGTTTAAATAATTTGAGAATACTTCTCGCTAAGAGCCAAAAGAACAGTCTTTGTAAAGTAAATCCTTCAGATTGAGAGGAAATAGAGAGAAGGATACAGAAATGAAAACGATTTTACTAACTCCTACTTTCTATTAACTGTTTGGGATGAATTTTCAGTTTTATTTTAAGCAATCATGCGGGATTAGCAATAAGACAACAATGGTAGCGAAATCATTAATAAACCAAAAACGTAAATCAGCTTTCTGTTACAGGAATCTGAGAATTCTTTCAGCCAACAGATATTACCATGAAGATTGTTGTCATGAAATTTATTCTGCCCAGAATACGCTTAACCTTAAGGAAAGTCATGACATAAGTCCCAAATGACTTTAAGTCATCCAAAAATAGAATTGTAGTAAAATGTAGCAAGCATAGATTTTCCTGTTACTATCTCTCTATAAAAGTAGTATTTTTTTATGATTCTCAAGGATTTTTTGGTTTGCTTAAGAAATCATCACCTAGAAAATCCATATCTTCGTTTGATTTCCAAAGCCGGTCTTAAATTTAAGCATATAAATCCTCAATTCACATGGTTTTAAAAAGCCAATCCCCTTAATATTCGCTAAAATATGGGAATATATGTAATTACCTTCCCTTGAAATTTGACAACTGAAACAGCTGAAATGAACTGCTCTTCCTTTTAGAGTAAATCTAATAGTTAAGTAATAGTGAGAATAGTTAATAATAGTTAGCTAAAGTCATAGTCAAAAAGCTACATTAACTCTTGAGATCAGTATTAACATCTTTCGATCAGAATTAATAATTTATCGGATCTAATTTTCCCATTAAAATAAACCACTAAGTTCTTCTGAATTTAAGATGAAACAGAAATAAGATTACGTGATTGTAGAGTTTCTTAAGAAAGATTTTGGGATTTATTCCAAATTTCTTTCGAGAAGGAAACTTGAGTTACTTCTGAGAAATCTGGAAGGGAATGAAAAGACGAAAATCGAGATTTAAATAGGAATTAGACCTTTGGAATGAAAGATGGTAGAGATTACATGAATAGGGAGTTGAAGGAAAGAAAGAGGAGCGGAGTTTATTCAAACATTTGGCAAATGACTTCAGCAGGCGAAATACACCCAACGGCGACTGCGTAAGGTTTATGGAACTTCATGCTCTCTTCATAAACAAAATTCCCACGCTATTATATATCTATGAAATATTCGGTCCTGTTTGAACCTCAATCTCTCCAACTTCTCTCATCAAAATCTTCGGAGAGGGAATCAGAATTGCTAAGATTGGCAGAGAGGTATTTTGCACTTAATTTCCTCTTTGAGTGAGAAATCTGGAAAGGGAAAAAAATCAACGAAAGTAGAGCACAGTAGCCCTTCGGATGTAATTTTAATAGAATCCAGTTAGGAATACCACGATGTATGGCGTCTTTATAGTCCATTCTCATTCTTAGAAGCGTTCACATTTTCGTATCCATTATTACGACGGAGGAAAGTAAACGAAATATTCATTTCATACATCTATGTCTATGTAAGTACCCTGCCAGCCGCCTTTCGGCGTGTTACAGGGGTGGGGGCGTGCTGGGTGGGGTGCTCTATGACTCTATTTTCACAATCGATTACTGTCGCGTATCGTTCGCGGAAAAAAAGAGTCCTTGAATCGATTCGTACGGCATCTTTTTTTCTCCAAGTATCAGAAAGACCTATGTGACAAGGAGGACGTGTCATTATTAGGTTACATAATCTTTGAAGGCGCTTTCTCTAAATGTATTTAGTGAATTATTGTGTATTGTTTAAGCAAATTAACCGTCCGTTTAGCTCAAGTAACTCATTGACAATCTTGAAACTCACAGCCTTTGAAATTCAAAAAACACAGGGATGAGATAAAAAAGTATTGATATAACGATGAACTTAACGATTTTTAATTGTTTTAGAATGAGATCAAATCTGATCATATGAAATCAAAAGAACCTAATCAAATTAATCGTTTATTATGTTTGATTATAAAAAACAGACATAATGAAAATAAAATCGATATTTTTAGGCGTGACTTCGTGGAAAGCCAAAATGCAATGAAAGCAAAGACTTAGTACTTTTCCACACTAAAATATGTTCTGCTGCGACCGGTTTCGTAAGATTACTTACATCTTCTGTCCAGTGTTCTGACAAGTGTTTATATTTTTGGAGATATTAAATACACCATACGCGCAAATATTTGCGCGGGATCTGCTAGCTATATACAATATCCCAAGTGTCCGTCCGTCCCCCTCCGTATCTCAGAAACGGTTAGGTTTAGAGACAAGCGGTAAACTGCGTTGGATTTCTAATTACTAGAAACCCCGGGGAAACTTGATTTCATTCCCGGAAAAACCCGGAGTCGAACTCCGGAGCTAAAATTGGGTTCCCGTAAGATTACACAGGATTTTTCATTTTCGAGAGTGCATGACTTTCTTTCCTCATTGATTAAAATACCTAAATTTGAACGAATTTCCATCAAACCTGGTTCATTCGAAGGTTAAATATGTAACCAATCTCATCCTTGCCATGTTAAACGTTATGATGTCCATTTTAAAATAATTGTGCTTTTATTTCGAAATTTAATGGAAATGTTCTGCTTTTTCTGCACTCGCTACGGCAACGGTCATTGTTGCCCCAAATGAATAAACAAGCATTAGAAAGTAAGGGTGAGGGAATTACGTTGTTTTCTATTTAATATCATAAGCGTCTGTAGCAACCAAACGTTATTTATAGCAACGTAAATATTTACAAATAATTTCCTGTTACGTTGCGTTTTCCTGCTGTGTTGAGAATATAAAAGTAATACGTTTATGCGATTAAAATGACGTTCAATTATTCTCATTGAATTAAAAATTCTTCTGAATTAATTTGGAAGAAACTTTAGAAGAATGTGTGGAATAATACGACATTCCTCATATCAATATTTTAGCATTGAAGAATTATAAGGTGAATCCAAAGAGCATACATAAATGTGACGATATCAAATCAAAAGTACTTCACTGTGTTGGTCAAAAATTATATACTTTAATAGTCTAAGATTGAGATTAACTTTTCTTAAATAGATGTTGATTTATAATGGCTTTGATGTTCTAAAGTTAAAATCAAAAACTGTATAAATCAGGAATGTAACTTTTGCTCTGGACAATATTGTACCAGAATGTAAATAAATGTAAGTATAATTAACTACTTTCAATTTATAAATATTTTCAGTGAATCAAAATGCATTAAACGTTAGATATCGAAATCTAGGTAAATTAATATTGTTTAAAATATATAATGGTTTTCATTACCTTCGAAATTGTTGTCAAAAAGTTAAAATGAAGAAATTAAGAAATATTGGAAAAAACTTTATCTATAGCATCGTTAATACTTGTAGTTAAATTTTCTTTTCTTAAATGAGTTTTGGATGTAAAAGTAATTAATACGTGCGAAACATCTACAAAAGTGATTTTTGCTAATTCCCCATGAATTGAAACGTTTTCGAAAATTATCTTGGTAAATATGAACTTTAGCGTGCTAAACTATGGTTAACCTAAATTTATTTGGCCTTTTAAATATTATGTGCGCAAAAATCACCCGGGATCATCTTTTAGCTCAAGATTTTTTTTATAACAGTGATTGCATTTTTGCATCGCTTAAGTGAATTAATCATCTGTTTAGCTCAACTAACTCATTGACAATCTTGAAACTCGCAGTCTTTGAAATTAAAAAATACCGTGATGAGATAAAAAAAATATTGATAGAGCGATATAGTTGAAGATTATTAATTGCATTGGAAAAGAATGTGATTAAACGAATCGTTTATTATGTTTGATAATTCAAAACAGACATAATGAAATATTTTATTGTGTGGAGATACGTTTTTTAAAATATAAAATAGTCACAGGTCCTTAAGTTTTTGCAGATATTATATTCACCATGCGCGAAAATATTTGCGCGGGATCCGCTAGTATCGATTAAACTTAATGGCCGCGAACCTTACGCGACAACAATAAGTTAAAGAGGTAACTGAAACACTTGTTATTTATACCCCCTGCCACACGCCGAAAAACGGCTTGCAGAGATAAGAATGGTTGCACCAAAATATAATTGATGCCCCTTTTCTCTCAATTGAGAATAATATATGGTGCATTTATGACATAATCAGTGAAAAGCAGTTGTCAAATTACTTGAGACAAATGTATTGTGTTGTGTACACTGAGAATCAAACTTATTTATTTGTAATTTCCTAGGTTTATCATTTAACTTATATGAAGCAGAAATCCTAATTGCACCGCTGCTGCGCAAGAAAAAGTAATACTAGAATACCACATCTAACACAACGAGCAATGAAGGGTAGACGAAAAAAATCCTGAAATGCAGACTTTGCAAAGTTTGAAGAGAATAAACAGAAGAAACACAAATTCCATAGAAAAAAGTTTGTTTGATAAAGAACTAGGAATAATCTAAAGAATGTGAGAAATAATTGGGGGACTAATGCAATCATCATATGCGGAAAGGGATGTGCATAAGAAAGAAGACGTTTTTTTTTATTTTAGATATTAATTAAATGATCAAGGAAAGGTTTGAATACTTTGCAGGATAAAGTCCTGCGGCTGATCCCAAAGGAATAACAAGCGTGAGAAAGAGCGACACGACCGGGGTTCGAACGAAAGAGACACGGTAGTTCAGTGGTAAGAATACCCGCCCGGAAAATGGGAGACCTCGGTTCGAGTCCCAGCCGTGTCGCTATTTTTCACACTTGTTAATTAAATAAGGGTTAGTTATGAAATATCTTTATATGAGATAACTTAAAAATGTAAAAATATATTTATGCATCAGATCGTCTTTTTCCAAAGGGGAACTTTTACAGTCAAAGGTCGGTTGCATTTGGTAACTAATCATAGTAACGATACTAGTGCAATAAGTGGGCAGTAAAAAGAAGGGAGATTCTGCAGGTACTCGGTACTTTTAATTAATTGTAACTCTGTCTTTTAAGCTTTTTGAATCGTATCCCAAGGCGATGAATATCAAAATGAAGCTGCGTGTGTATGAAAATCATAAACAAATTTCCTAGCGAAATTTGATATGAGTATTAAAATATTGCCTACAAAATCAACGAGTTCATACCTGAAATAGTCTTTCGCTGACAGAGTACATTATCTCAAATCAAAGACACGTGCCTGTCTGTCGAGCTCTATGTAAGGAAGAAATCCTACGACAGACTTACATTTAAAAGTTTTACTCAAAAGCAAAAGAACATTGATTTTATTCGCGTATATTTCCAGCATCAGCGACAGTACCTTGAAATAAAATAGAAAGCTGAGCGTCAGTTTGGATTTAAAATTTAATTTGAAGTTCGAAGGATTGCAAACAGATGACGTAGGAAATGACAACGACGAACCTGGTCCAATATCGCTTCTTGACTCGATAAATAACGCAGTTTCAGAGTTATCAACGTAGTAAAGAGTTAACCTTAACGCATCCAAAAAGCGTATACTTTCGGCTTCTGTTCTGAAAAGTCACTTATCACCGAAACATGGGTGAAATATAGCCGCTGTCACGAGATTTGCGGCTTTAGGCATCTTCATCTTCCATTGAATAAGTTCCAGAGTGGTTACTGAGGTTATGCAAATGGGAACCGTTTGACAACAGATATTCCTGGCGGATAAATTACGGGCAATAAGCGAAGGAGTTTCAAGGTTCGACCTTTGAAACAGTGCTTTTGTAACCAACGAACACCGTCAGAACAGTTGAGCTGCATTGCCTTTCCCACGTTACCCATGTTATCGGGACATTCTGGTGGAAGCTGTTCAGACGTATCTTGTGACCGTAAACTTACAGAAAAAAAGACCTAACAACATGTTAACTTATTCTTTTTTTAGAGAATATCTAATTAATGATATGATACATATTTAAAAACAAGGATGAACAGCAGTGGATTTACGAGGTGAAATCACCCCTAATTGATTCCTATTATTTAAATTTCATTTAATAATAGCGCATCATGCAATCAATATATTCGCATAGTTTCATTTTCAATTTTCTACTGAAACTACTTACAATTCGTTTTTGTTCAAAATATTCCTTCAACAACTGCTTATCTTTATTCACTTCAGCAACGAATATTCTTCCTAATACACATACATACCATTTTTATTGTCCAGGAGCTCGTGTAAAGATCAAATTCGTAAATAATGTCATTCAAATATTTTTCTCTCGGATTCGGATTTGTTAAACAAATTTTACCTGTCCAGCTAAGGAGAAAAGCACAAAATACGACGCCTATACCAAACAAACTGATAGAATTATTAATATATATTAGCTGTCATTTATTTTGAGTTATAGTTTAAATACTCTTATTTTAAAGATCCTCTAGACCTAAGGTCTTAAATAATCTATAAAAAAGGATTTTTGGTTGCGTTTCTAGTAGGGTAAGTACATCCTGAATTGCTTCATTTCTCCCCGATAATGCGAGAGAATATTTCTCAGAAAATGATAACCTTTCTCACTTTGTATTTGCTTAAGGCGATATCTTCAAATTGTCCACAAAGGCTAATGGATGAAAATCCGCAACTAGTTGCACTTAATAAATGCGGACAATCTTCGAGAGGTCAGACGCTTCGACTTAAAAGCATCGATTTAAATCACTAAAAGAGGTCTTAAAAATATATTCCCAGTGAATTAGAGACTTGAAACTCTCTTAGGGAAATTAGCGAAAAAGGAAAGGAAAGAAACAAAACGGAATCGGGACCGCTCGCCAAGAACGTCGAAGAAAAACAAAAGAAGAGAGCTTTTAAAGTGTATTAGTAAATAAATTACCGGGAATAAGGGAATGAATGAGGCGAGTTGAAGGATTGGGACGTACAGGGATTCCTCCATCGCAGAGAGGAGGAATTTTTCCGCTAGAGGGCTGAGGGATAGGAAAGATTTTGAGGGAAACGCAGGGGGGATTTACGTGCATTTGCATTGAATTCCGAGTTTTAAGGAAAAGAAAAGGGATAAAAACTTTTTGGAAGAATAGAATAGAGGGTGAAGAATGGGCAGAAGAGACTTCCTCGGAAGAAGAACGGGCGGATGTTTTATTTGGAAGGCACAAAATGCGGACAATGGATTTGTGGGAAAAATTAAGATGCTCCAGCTTTAGAACTCTTTGCATAGTTAGGTGTGCCAAGTCCATTTCAGTGCCATCTAAATGTAAAAGGAAAGGCGGGATTCGATCGGCAATAATAGTCCGATTTCTATTTGACTACATTTAGATATATCACTCTCAGGCTTCTGCACAATGCAGTTCACTCTTCTGTGATCGACGTAAGCGATTATTATTATATGTGTCTGTGTATTGGAGCAATACATATCCGTATTGTCGATGTAAGCAGTTGTCCTCATTCAAGTAATATTTTCCTTGTGAAACGTATTCTGTTGTGCGAAGTGATGGCTATAATATCAAGCAATACAATTTTCCTTTCCTAAACTTTTAGCCTTTTAATTATGAATCCAACCTGATTTGTTGTATTCCAAAAAGCGTTGGCAATTTTGCCTAAATTGGCTTAGAATAGAATTTTCAAGTCGCTCTCTTATAAATCACTCTAACAATCCATTCACATATCGACAATTATCGCAGCTGTTATTTTAAGGCTTTCTGTTTGTAAAGGATTCAGCCCAAAGTATGGCTGGACCCTCGATCGCTTCACATTGAAATGTGTAAACTTTGTAGAGGTGTTCACCATCTCTAACTCCGTTTTAAAATATAACTCGTTTATTTCCACACGCCAAATGTTGCTTTCCAAACGAAAAATTGCCCATTTGCGATGAGTTCATTCATTATGTAACACATTCTCTGGAAAGTATATGTAGAGCGCTGGGAAGCTGGATTAATTATTCACCAAAAAGTTGCTTTATTCGCGGCCAGGTACTGAACAAATAAAAGAATATATATTTTAGTTTGACTTTCATAAAATGCCCTGAGATATTACTCATTAGAAGAGGAAAATATTCCCGTGAATCGAAAGGGATATGCTTATGGGGTTGGTTCCTAATACATCTCTAAATAAAGAAAGAAGCTTACTTTTTGTCAGAAAACCTCGTGAAAATTTTGTTTAGCAAACGTTTTTTTTAAACAGTGAAAATCCCCGTGACATTAAGACACATTACTCGCTACGCTTACCTTAGAGTCATTACATTGTATGGTTTTATTAAAGTAAAAGATTACATACATTTTTACAGCTATCCAAAGCATGGAATTGCTAACATGAAACTTCAAGTACAAGTCTATCGAAATGTTGCACTTACAAATTTATGATTAAACGGTTATGATTAACTTTGGAAGGCTCGGAAGACGATTTAAAATTAAAATGTAATTTTGCACGTAAATAAAATATTCAAACAATGGATATATCTCCGTTGCTATTTACAAGAGTAAATGTTCCAGATGTAAATGAATCGCCATATTATTCATATCGTTCATACCCCGAAGACATTTTCAAATAAATCTTAATCTTCCTCTCTTTTGAAGAATCTTTCCGAAAAGCAAAATTCAAGGCTGATACTCATTACTCCATTTCTGAGTCGTATAATTTTACTTCCTTTGCAGTATTCTTTTTATATTTCGGATCTTCTTTAATTTCCAACATTTTCAGTTTACGCTCTTAACTTAAAATCTTCCGAAATCTCTTTTCGATTCTGAAATAAATTTCATTCTCCTTTTCATAAAAAAATCTCTATAATATCCGATATAGCGTCTCGAGTTATGACAACGGGAACGATGGAGAAGGGTTGTTTTATTTCTGACACTTTGATAAGGCAAACCATTTTGAAGAATGAGAATCAAGCCTTTCATCTTACGGGTCAATTATGTCCATTGATTTAAGTTTCTTCTAATTAATTCATCTCTTTTGGTCCATATTTTCGCATTCATTTCATTTCTTTATCAAAGGATTCCTTCCTAAGCCTTATACGTATTTTTTTGCTTGTTTTAACCTGTTCCTATATATTTCTATGTATTCCTGGTATGTCACTGCTTCATATTTTTGCAAGACGACACAGTCCATCAATTATAACTAATGTTCCTACATTTGAGGACTATTTGATTCTTCATTTGCTACAATCAAAATTATTTTTCCCTTTTACCTGTCAAATCTCAAGGATTGAAAATCAGAGATGACTATTCCAATGAACTGTGAAAATGATTGCCTGATCGATTATTTTTACTACCACATTGTGATTGTTTCCTTGAAATCTTCTTCATAATCCCTTATCAGTGCACACATATAATTCTATTAACTATTCCATGGGCTAGTGTTCCTTCAGATCAAATACTTTCGTAGGTTCAAGAATAATCTAAATAATAAGTGGAATATCAAAATGTCTAGTTCTGAGCCTTGATTTTTCCGTTTTCCTTTTGTTTCACACCACGTCGCGAACCCACGCTTTAAGTGAAAGTTACCTGCTTCATAACTGTAATCTTACACTTTACGTTCTTATTCCTATTTTGCAATATTACGTATTACATGAATACTCCTGTTTTTCTTTTTTGTGGATTTCACTCCTCGATTTTCTACATAGTTTCCCGTTGTGGGTTTTTACAGAAGGTAAAATATTTTTCATCCATCCAAGGGTCTTTATCTATTTATTCTTTTCCTAAGATATTTATGTCACTTCCCTATCTATGGATAGTTTTACTTTTAAATCGAAAATAAGGTTAAATGAAGGAAGTGTCCGCGTAAATCTCCCCCTTGTCTTAAATACCTTTCAAAGACATAGATTGCGATATTCGATATAGATTAAGGATGCTTTTGAAGCCTGTCTTTGCATTTTGTATCTTCTAAAGAAATGATAATGAAGGGAGGAGAGCAATGGTTAATCTCTTTCAATGAAAAAATTAAGCAATGTTAAATTAAAGCAAAAGTAGAGGCAGAGAGAGGAAAGGTATCTTTCCTCCCACATGGATTTCCACAACATCACGGCTGCCTCCGCGGATTTTAAATTAAAGGTAAATATATGAATTCTTCACTTCACCTGCTTTTATTCAAATTGCACAGCACTAATACGGACAACTTTACGCATGTTTGACGTGATTCATACTTTCTTGAATTTTTTATACGAAGGAATGTTAATTTCGGTAGTTTTGATTACGACTATCAAGATATTTTTCAATGTTTTATTGTTCCAGACATCAGCTACAACACTGCTCTTAAATACTAACCTTTCGAACCTGTAATCGCAGAGAGATGTTGAATCTAAATAATGTCTACTCGTGGAAATTAAACAATGTATTTCCGATTTGGTGGGTTTATAATTATATAATTATACTAGGCATTATGAAAACAGATTTTTCATGATAATGCATTACATGTATATAAGCACTGGCTGAAGTGCCCATGGATTCTCAACGGGAAAAATAGAGATATGATTAAGTGTAGTAGTCCTATGTGTACAGAAGAGAAACGAACATATCTTATTATTTTGGTGCATGCACCCCCTGCCACACGCCGAGAGGCGGCTTGCAGGGTACATATGTAGATGTACATGTTAATGTGTTATCAAAATTCTCTCTATTTTCTAACAGAAAACAATACTCGACGACCAAAATGAAAATATTTATTCAATTTTCCTTCTCCTGATGCTTATCGCGATATTATGCGATTATTCTTTCTTATCTCATTTTGCAAAGAACAGGAACCCTACAAGCGATCAAAGTGAACATGTATTTCCTACAAAAACTGTTGATAAACATCTGCATTCGAACTGGGGACACTTTTGGTGAATAAACGGTACCCTTTTAAGTGTCCGGGAAATACATGTAACAACTTTCCAAGTTTAAAAGTTGTGCGAATTTTAGGCGAAAATACACACGCACACAACTTTATAATATAAATTAATCTAATAAATGTCCCATAAATGACCAAATTTTACTTCTCTTGACCCTCGGTTAAACCCAACTACGTAAGGAGATACGGGGAACTGGCAATTAATACCCTCAGGTAAAGGGAACTTAATCGTATGTCATTCGAGACAATAAGTACACAGTGTCCTTACAAGAAGACCCTTTCACTGATGAGGAGCAAGGTTCTCCCCCCGTCCGAATAAATTTCCTTTGATTTCACGCACTACCCCTTTCCTCCCTCTCCTATGTCATCTTCTTAACCCTCCGCTCCTTACCCACTCAATCACACGCCCTCTTAGGGTTACGTGTTTATAGTCTCCCGGTCATTCATTACACCAACCTCAAGAGAAGTTTGCCGCTTGGATTCCCCTGCACACTAAACTCTGTTAAGCAAAACCCTTGGCCACCAACTCTCTCCCTCACCCCCGCCTTATTCCACTTCGCCGTTCTGTTCGATCCTCAACTAAGGCTAACAACGGCCACAATACAAGAAACAAACTATTTTATTCAGGTTTAATCGATTGAAAGGCTAAAACCATTTAATATTGCTTAGATTTCGTTGATGGATGAATAGAAAATAAGACAGAATTTGTTTGCTGGCGGAGCAAATTTTACCTTCTAGAACTATAGAAATTGCGGCTAATTTCATTGAAACATAAGAATTCCGATTTTCTTCGTTTCCGAGATTATTCCTATTCTTTTGAAACATTTGAGCACACTGCGAAATCTACTTATTCTAAAATTGAGAATCACTGCAAAAATTCGGGCGACCGTTGAGATATATCATATCATAATGTAAGCAAAAAATGTAATGTTAAAATTAAAATATATTTAGAGCTCTTCCATTGTATTTACCAAACCCATTTATCACAAATGTGAAAATGTAAAACTATAATTAATAAAATGAGCTCGAAAAAAGTCAACCGTGTTATTCCTTAAAAATGTGAAAGGCGGAATCTAAGAATCAGTTCTGCTAACTCTTAAAATCACGATCTTTCATACATTATCATTAATAATTTATTTATCATTCTTCCCCTGATTACGTGGAAAAAATCAAAACTTGTAGCTAATAGATGTGTCACATTACTCTGGACGATATATACACCAAAGGTAATTGGAAAAGGGAAATACAGTTATTGACATGGTACGGAGTAGACCAATCATCACAAGTATTCTCAGATTTGCGCGCTCTAATAAACTTATCGAGTCAAAAAGGCTTTGAAAAACATCGTTTAAAAAATACGTTTAATTACTCATTCATTACGTTTATTTCCCAAATATATCTATTATTTATCATTATAGTTTTAGTATATATATAAAATCCATTTCAGGTTTTCTCCTAAATGCTAACATTGGTAAAACGTTCCGATTAAACGAAAACGTAACTTGGAAATGTTCTTCGATCACGAAATGAATCCTCTCACTGAAGTTGCAGGTGTGTCCGAAAAGAAATCTATTACAAGTAATAACTTAGAAGTGAATGTATTCATCTGTAATGCCTTTCTAATAAATCACACTCTGATGTGATTAAACGAACACAGACAAGTTCATCACACGTGACATTTAACCGAGTAAATGTGAAAAACCCTTTATTGTTGACGGCGACGGTGGCACCCAGTGGTGCCATGATCCTCCAATTAAAACTTTTCAAATTTGAAACACGAACTGAAAGTAAAAATAATGAGACGCTCTGTAGCAGAAGGAATAATATCATCTTCCAACAAAGAAGAACTTCTTTCCTCGGATCCAAACCGAGTACTCGGAAACCCAACGCGGTTACTTCTCACCTAATGAACTCCTCCGCTATTTGAGTTTTTTCCTTCCGGCGCTTACCGAAACTCAAGCCAATAATTTTTTGTATCTCTTTACCTTCGGCTCTTATCTCGATCTTCCCTTCTTTTCATTTCGACTATCCCTTCTTCGGAACAAAGCATCTCCTCATTTTCTTTGCCCCTTTTATTTTCCCTCCAGCTGCAGGAACAAATAATCAAAAAAGGGGTTTCAAGCATACCTTACGGAATTCACTGGTTAACAGATTTTGTCTTTTGCGCTTAGTTTTTGGGCTACAAAACTTTCAAAAGGCGCCTCTTGTAACTGAATAATGAATAGCGATGTCAAAGTGTGCATCAGTTCCTTATCGCTGACGTCCATTTTGAAAATGTCATGCATTTAATCTTGATCTGGTACCAAAAAAAAAAGAATTCGTTGCGTTTCTTAAGGTAAGGTACACCATTGAAATTGGGTACAGCTGTGATGCTTCAGTTCCTAAGTGCAGAGAGCCCACGAAAGTACCCATCGATACTCAAAGAGTTAAATCTTGGTCCAATAATATGAATAGTTTCCATTCTGCAGCTAATTTAGGGGTTACTAAATATTAAGAATAGGAACGAAGCGTTAAGAAAGAACATTCTCTCTTATTATTCAAATTAAAAACTTTGCCATGAAATTTTAATATGAAATAAGAATAAAATATGTCATAATCCAACGTCGATAATCGATAAAACGAGTGTACGACCCGAGTATTCCGTTCTAACTCTATAATTAGATTTAAGAACTTGCGGTGTGAACTTCTAAGAACAGGAATCAGTACAAAATGGCTGAATCCCATCGCCAACAAATGCCCCTGCAAATATTGGAATAACTTTTACTTCAACTTTAGATGAAGATTCGTCATTCACGTTATCAATATTGAATTACAAAGTAAACTCTTATATTCGACCTCTTTTGGATTAAAGGAAAAAAAGTACTTTCGGAAAGTTTTAAGATATATTTTTACTTCCAGAAAACGTGCTGATATTTCTGTGATAAATTATGCTCTCAAATTAACCCGCATGTTTTCCTTATGTAATTCGAAATGAATGACTGCTAAAAGTACATACATGAACTGATGGAATATCGAGCTTATAGATTTATTTAAACTAAGGAAGTCCCATATATTATGCACATCGTAAGATACATTTGTAATTTTTCAACACAGGTTATAGAGAATAGGGCAAATATGTTCCTATAAAATTACAAAAGCGGCTGTTCACCTTTAGTAAAGTGTCACAGTTTAGCCTGGAAATTATGTCTCTTGAATCGATTGCTGACACAATAAATACGGGAACGATTAAGTGATGAATTTGAAATGCACTGCAGTGTAACTAGCTGTCCCTTTTATAATTTACACTTGATGCATGGCTGAGAGTAATTGCAAAGCTGTATTTATTTTCGGTCCTCCAATTCCTCTAATTTGTTAATTTAAACCGATGCGGATGCGAAAATCCACGCTTTTGAGGCTTAACCTTCATATGGAATTGTATTCATATTCGTATTTCTCTATTTGCATTGAGAACATGGATACTTGAGTGAGAGACGTTTAATTGGCATGATATTAAGGACCCGTCAGAAGCAATCGATGCTCCCACACGAATTTAACGAAAGCCGGGGGCAAAACCTTTTGTGACCTTTGTATAAAACGATCATGATTTTTCTATTTACACATAAAAACGGAACGGCATTACTTTAAGGATAAAAATGAAAAAGTAAGCTTCTTGAATAATTAACTTAAGGGTTGTAGCTGGCGGTTAAATTCCATTGAGAGAGCAAATCGTTCAAAAGTTATCAGATGTCTATAGCTTTAGACAGTCCGTAAGATTCCTTACACTTATTCAAACTCATTTACTCTAATTAAGAGGCTGGGAAGCATTTTTCACCGAAAGGCCTTAGACACAATCCGAAAGAAACCAATAGTACGCAAAAGAAACCATTAGGCCGATGAATTCTGCATTGCATTCCCAGCGTTGAAGTATTCGAACCGTGAAATAGTGAGAAAGAAAACTAATTTAAGACCTAAATAAATCTTATTAGACTTTTTCCAATTTGTTTTCACTTGACGTGACTGTATGACCGGAAGCAAATTTCCTGGAATAATTAGCCCAGGAATTTACGAAATGGCCGCGTTGAACGCTGTAAAGCCCGCACATGGACGCAAGTGTCTCAACTATATCTCATAACTGGGATCCGCAAAATTTGGTGACCACCGACCCTTTAAAGTGTTTTTCTACTCATTAACCTCCAATACTTTAGTTTTATATAATTACACGTGTAACAGGAGAAGCAAAAAAAAGATGATTATATGATTGTTTAAAATTTAATTGCTCCATATTTTTATCAATCTTATAGAACGTTTTAATTTTGGTTCTATTTTTATTATTCACTAAAAGATATATCAATACTTTTAGCAATCAATAATTATTAATCTACCAATTATTTGATAATTTTCCATGTGACCCTTAATCAACTCCACAGCGACCCTTCAAAGTGTCAAAGCGACCCTTTCTTGCCGACTCCTGCTCTAATCAAACCTCTCAAGTCGTAAATTTCGCTTACATTGTTCGTTCAATTGACTTTGGCTCACTTGTATTCCATCTGCTCTTGTTTTTCGTCAGGTTTAATTGTAACAACGTTCACTTTTCTGTAAAGTAGTTATTCTAAGAAATCCAGTCTAACCATATTAGTTACAACCCTATGAATGACTTGACTCATTGTTTTTGATCATGTTCAATGAAATATCTTCCAGCTACACTCATGGACCTATTCAAGAAGTCTACATACCCTTACTTTCTTTCCAAACGCTAAATCAAACGACCTCGAGGAATTACGCGACCGTAGAGATGGTACTTCATTTCATAATTGGCTCGTGAATAATATATCTGCAGAAGGATAAACGGGACTCCGCCAGATGTAATTTCGTAGGTTTAAGAAATGGGCAGGAAGAAAGAAGGGAAAGGAAAGAAAGAGGATAAATTATACGACTTAGGGGCCCCGAGCAGAAGGAGGTGGAAAGATTTCGTCTCGGTTTGGGGAGAATTGTGGGCTTTCCAATGGAATCATAGGCGTGGGAGGGAATCGTCAGGGACCACAACAATTAATGTGTGGACGTGAGAAACGTGTAGAGCGTCGCATTAAGAAACGTGGCGTGTGTCTCCCACGAGACACGAGAAGGGAAGATGACTGTGGCTTTTTGAAGGGGGAGCTCAACCACCCCTTCGGAGGAAAGGTATCCAATAAGGGGAACGCACTCCTTCCCAAAAACTGACTTTTGGCAGTTTTAAAACTCAGAGGAAGAGAATGAAAATCGATAACGTAGCACAACCTCTAGAAACTTTAATATGTCCTCTACAAGTGTAATGTTCAATTATAAATTGTGCTCGGACGCTTCTTAGTGGTAATTACATTCAGAGGGATAAGCGTAACTCCAGAAACGTCCAGAACTTATTAACTCATAAATACAATTACATCTAACTGTATTTCCAGTTACCCGGTTTATTAAGCTTTGCAGTAATGTTCACAACACAAAGTGAAAGATATTAAGGCAAAATGTGTTAAGTCAGCTATCTAGACGATATTCAATTTTTATATTATTCATCACAAACTCATAACGAAATTGCAGTTTCTGTTGCTAGATAATATAAAGAAATAATACCTCTGCTTCAAATGAATGGTTTTATTAATAGTAAGCTTACTCCTAAAAACATGAAGTCTAAGGGCACATATGTGTAACTATTAACGATACCCTCTGCAATAACAGGCACTTCACAATGACGAGGTAAGTTACAATGTTATTGGGACCAAACTAAGAAACTAATACTTTTTTAGTCTTTGGCCCAACTAAAAGCATCAATACTGAATACAAGAAAAGAATTTTCAGGAAATGCTGGGATAATAGGTCGCGATTTTTCTTTTATTGATATATTCAATTACAAGTAACTATAAAATCGAAATCTTGATAACATGACTTGAATAGATATCATTATTTTATGACGATGAATGCATTTAGACTCTCAATTCTTAATTAAGAGAGAGAAGATGTATCGGCAAGTGCGTAATGACAAATAAATATTTATTGGCAATTCGTATAGAATAGTAAAATACATTACATATCACATTTTCATTATAGAACTCCCATGCACAAGCGCGTGAGTGGTGGGTGAGTTGATCGTTCTCACAGAATTGGAATATTTCGAGCGGCAGCTCTCATTTAATAAACATTATGTAAAATTAAAGTAACAATAATTACTTGTGTTATGCTCATGTGAATTGCAAATTAGGATAGTCCTTACGGAATTGTTTAAACGTAAAAGATTTGTTAACAATAAAGAAGAAAATATCGATACTAATAAAAATGGTATAAAGGATAATGGTTAAATAATTTATTAACAAGAACGATGTTGATGATCAAACTGATCTAGTGAAAATAAATGTACTTTGGATTTACTGGAATTTTTGATTGTTTAATTAATATGCTTGTCAAAAAAATGAAGTCGTCAACCAACGATGATTGGAGCAAAGCGATGGTTCCGTGGTTTCACAAACAGAGAGCTTTCCAAAGGAGAAGTTATTATTTTTTTAAGGTTTAATACTACAAAAAGAAGTCCGTATGTGTGAACAGAGAAGGTTGTACGGACTTACATCGAACAAACTTGATCCCAGCTGAGTGTTAACAGTTAGATACTTTATATTTGTCAAAAGAGGCTGTTTTACTTTTAAGTAACGCCTAAGTAATGTCTTTTTCTAACTCATTGCATTGCTTTCAAAATGGTATACTGTTCTACATTATCCATCAGTAATCTTGAATAATATAGTACTCTATTGCTTAATTTGTATGACTTGGAAATGGAATGGGAATGTTGTCCCTTGTGCTGAATTACCCTTGTTAGTGCGCATCAAATGAATATTAACTGGAATTAGTGTATTCCCTAAGATACTGGATATTCAGAGATAGAGAGAATTCACTGCAAATTGGCTCAAGTTAGTGGGTGGATATAAATAAGCCTGATTTTGCAAAATACAATTTTGCATCGTAAACTTCGTCTATTTTGCAAAACGTTATAATTTCAAAGTAATAAAGTGTTCATTTCACCACGATTTTCTTCGTTTTTGGCTTGAATTTTGACTGAAACTCAGACTTTTTGTTTAGTTCTCCATTCAATTTTAACAAACAGGTAACTTTTCCGTAGAATTCCATCGCAAAGAAACATCGTATTAAGGGACCAATTTCATGAGAGATATCGGCGTATACTTTATTTGGAATTTCTGAAATACATTGAAACGGAGAAACAGTATCCATTAAAACAGCAATTATCCTCCGCAATATTTTTTATTAAAATTTCTACAATTATTTTCTCAGATAATGATTATTTGAATGGAGCCCAAATTATCAACGGGATAATATGAAACGAAGCAAACTTATCAACGAGAAATAAAAATCCCCGGAAATTATAACAAGGATAAACGATTGAGAAATTAATGTCTATGTCATTACCCTGCAAGCCACTTTCTGGTGTGTGGCAGGTGGTGCAAGCACCATGACTGTATTTTCCTAATAGATTACATTCGCGTACCGTTCGCGGAAAAAATGAGTCCTTGAATCGATTCGTTCTAGCGTCTATTTCCCTTATCTTTCTCGCTGTATCACAACGGTCTATATAACAAGGAGAACGCATAGTATCGGCTAGATGTAGTTTCACAGAACTTAATAGTGAATTAATTGTTTAAATCTTCTAGCTTCTAATTACTCTCATCGTGCGTCCCGAAGTTACGCTCACTGATTTATCGTAGCAATTCTTCAATGAAGAGCGGAGAAAAAGGCTGGAGTGCTGCAGGCGCCTGTAGAGGGAAAGAGGAGATGAAAAAGACCCTTTGAGAGATCACAACCGCACCGCCCAAGTGATACGGGCGCCAGAAAAGGGGTCCGAGGAAAGAGTGGACACCAAAGTCTAAGGACGCGGAAAATCAAGAGAACTTCTTTCCAAGAGAACCTGTGTTTTGTCCACTGTTCTCATTCGATAATAATGTCCGCCTGTTTATACACACCGTCATGAGAACTTTTAACATTTCTTGAAAAAAAAAACCATGTTTACATAATCAGTTTGATATTTATGTGTCAAACCTTGACCAGTTCGCTAAGAAAGCATCGAATTCTTATTAGTTTTTTACAAAATTACTTTGCAGTAAAAGGAAACGTTTTCTGTATATAATCAAGAGACACTTCTTGCTAGTTAGCTAAAATGAATTAGAAGTGATACTATTACCAAAGATAATTTCAACACGATCCGTCATATCACATGATTCAGGCGGTACCGACGTCACTAATTTTCGTTTCTCGTAGTTCCTACTAATTTATTGATTATATGGAAAGTTCCAAAAAATGGGAAGTTTTCGGTAATTTGATCACTTTTTTCTTTTCAAACGCTAACGTGGTCTGTTTTAATCTTTTTTCGTTATAAAATGTTGCTCTCGATTAGAAGGAATTCGGATCTTTTTCCAAACGATCCTCAATAGTTCCATAAAAATTATCAAACATAAAATTATAAATGGGATTTGAGGTTATGATTTACATTTGATTTTATCTGAATCTCTATTTCGTACTTTTCAAGTATAACCCCATTTATTTATTTCCTCAGAAACGTAAAGTACTTCAAACATAAATCTGATAGGCAACCAATAACGGATATTTACTGAATAAAAGTCCGATGCAAATCACAAATATGGATGAATCAACCGATGAATATCGGATGGAGTCCTATGACTTAAACACTATCGAAAATCATTACATCGAAAATCATTTTTTGCACGTTGCAAACCTGATTTGACCATACTGCAAGAACTAACTATATTTGAAATCGAATAGGCTCTTCACTGCTGAACGATAACAGGTTGATACAATTCGAAAAATCTCAAGTAATCTCAAACTTTTAGCCCAAACAACAATGTTTATGTAATGCAACATTATAATTGCCCCTCCATATTTTTCAACTTATTATCAAAGTTTGGTATATCATACTTAATCGGATTCTGAACTTAAAGAAACGTAGCATCTGATTTGGATTTCTGGGAGAAATCAGTGAGCACAACTTCAGGGTTTTTCATTTAAATTTTGAGATTTCGCAAGTTTAATAATTTTAGCCCGAAATTATATATGGTTTTAGTTTTTGCCTAGGAGTTTAAATTTCTAAGGCATAACAATTTAGTGAAATATACCTTTCACTGTTACTAGTTAAATCCATGGTTCAAACAAGAAACTAAACACGGAATTGTCAATTATTTTTATATTAAAAAAATGTTAAAGGAATAAGGAAATGTCATAGAGAATATTGCAGTAGTCATTACTTAATTACAAAATACAAAGAAAGAGGAAAAGGTCATCGATGAAACTAGCCAATCACTGAACACTTCAGAAGCTTCTTTTCTGTGACATTCTCTGACATGCATTTTGGAACAGTCCCATAATAAACTCCAGCAGTAATCTGCCATAATGCGGGTAGCCCATGTTCCTTGGTAGAGGTACTCCTTAGTTTTAATATCCTGGTGAAATCCTTCACCTTGTTCCTCGATGGTGTCTCCTAAATTTCCAAGATAGCTGTCGGAAAGGCTGAGTAAATAGTGTACCTTAATGCTCATGTTACACCCAAGGGATCCGAAACTGTTAAGCATCTCGTTCACCAGTTCAACATAGCCTTCAGCTTTGCGTTTGCCTAGGAAATTTTCGACGACTGTAACAAATGAATTCCAGAATTTTCGCTCAGCCTCATTCATGGAATTTACGAAGGCATTATCCTTAAAGTTTTGTCTTATTTGTGGGTCGTCAAATATACCTGCTATATTTCTTTCCGTAATCAACTAAAGCATTTTTCCCATATATATGCTAAGCATGGTCCTTTCTTATCAGGAGCCTCTACAAACTGCTTCCCTAAGCCCAGCTTAATATGCAGTGGAGAAAATATGATTTTCTCTTATCCAACTAAGGGGTTGTTAATAAGTACATAAAAAATAAGATTTTCTCTTGAACGGTAAAAGCTAATTTTGGCTCCTTGTCCCAGTAAATACTTGTCGTTCAACCTGGAAGTCAGTAATCCAGAAGATACTTTTTAACAATGGAAGAGAAATATCCCAATAAATCTGTGAAAGTTTACGATGTATTTCTTTTCCATTATTACGGCCTTCCACGAATCAACGCCTTCGCATATTGAGTTTGCTTTTTAACAGGTTGAGATCCCTGGTGAGGCCATTGAACTCATTCTGGTTGAAACGTCGAGGAATGGACGACATCCCCTCATAATCACTGTCACCTTCATTAGTATCAAAAGGGTGATATGGAGGGACCATACTCGTCCTCACAGAGATCTCGTACCTAGTTAAGGTTAGGATCGACACTTCCTCTGAGTGAGGGACGTCTTGAAGAGGCTAAATCAAGATCAGTCTTGCTACGGTCATTTCCACTGATTCCAGCAACATTTTCCAGGCATAAATTACAGTCATAGAAGTGGTTTCCGGGTTCTCTCCAACCAGTAGGATCGCCGAATTTCAGACTTTTCCTACTGTAGTGAATGTTCTGTGCAAGTTTTAGAGAGCAGATGCGGAGTTTTATACTGATCAACGAGCCTATCACTAAAGTATTCAAGATAAGCAATGCTCTCTTTACAAAGTCACTAACAGTTTCTCCGTTTTCTTTTAACGTGTATTCCTCGCATATGTAACTAAACACATCTTTATTGATGATTTACGCAACTTCTTCTACTTGAACTCATGTTTTTTTCTTTTCAACAATACAACAATCTAGTACATTTTAGGTTCATTTATAACAACTATTTCGCCACGAGGCGAGGCCCACTTCGATTGACCCTCTGCACGGCGCGGACTCACAATCCAACTTCGACTCTAGTTGAAGCGTCGAAGGTCACGACAGTTACCGGACGGGCAATAGAAAAATTCCACCTAGCGGATTTTCCTGGGACTAACTGTAAAAGAAGACTGACAATAGCGCAAATATATAGGAACCAATCATTGTGTAATAATTTTACAACGCCCATACTTCAATGTATTGAATAGAAGAAAACATTGATAAGTGAGTGGATGTATCTAAAAAAGTAGAGCTAAAAGAGAGAAACTGATTTCGTATTTAGATTCATCGCTCCAATTATAGCTAAAATCAATTCTAAAATCCTAGGTTCCAAAAAAAATTGTTTTCTTGTAGGCCTATGTTATTGATTCTCAACGAGGAAAATAGAGAATGTAATATTGTAGTCCTATATGTAGATACGCAGATGTAGATTTACGCAACGAAAAGGAATATTCTGAATATTTAGAAGGCGCATTATTTTGAAATCCTGTTGACAAAAATGAACTGATCGATGGAACACTCCCAAATGGTCGTGTAGGTAGCGAAGAGAGAACGCCGCTATACGAGACATTACAAGTGTGTTCTCTACTTAAAGTTCGAATCTCAGCGAAAGGAGAGCGCCACTGATACACATCCGGCCACACGGGCGTCGACACGCTAACTGCCGCGGTTTCCTCTCGGCTGGCGCTCCGGCCTAAACGGCCAATATGGCGTCGGGCGCCGGTACTGGCCGCCACAGTCGTATTTGTGTCCTTGTGATTCGTCAATGCAAATCATTCGCAACTGTAAATACTAAAATCTTATAACATTTCTTCCTCCTCACATACCTGAATTCTATCATTAGTTCCTACCTTGCATTTTATATGGATCTCAACTCCCATTGTATTCTCGAAGGAAAATGCATGATCTCGGATTCAACAATGGAATTAGTCGTCAAGGGGACGGTTTGTTTACAACCACAAACTTTCACAAAATGTTCGCGTGTTTTACCAAAATTCTCGTAATTTCGAATCGAAAGCAATTATCCAAGACCAAAATGAGAATTTTCATTCAATTTCTCTTCTTTTCTCAATTTCATACGGCTATTCTTTCTAAATTAATTTTGCAAATGAAATAAATCCTGCAAGTGATAAAGCTGAGTTTTACATGCATTTCTGAATGAAACAATTTTAAACATCTGGAGTCGGATCGAGAACTGGTAGATGACTAAAAATTAACCTATCATCTGTCCGACGAAGATATTTAACAATTTGTTGTTGAGTTTGAAAATTGTGCGACATCTGGTTCTCGAGTTGTAGGCGACCATACACACACATACAAGCATTCTGCTTAACATATAAGATTCAGGATACTTTCCAACACCTCCTTCCGTACGTAATGGAGGCAATATTTTTCATTCGAGCGTATTTAATTGAAATAGTACTGCAATTAGTGCCTTTCCTTTGATTTCTCCGAATGTTCTCCTCTATTTTTTCCTCTCGGATTCCCTTATCTGAGTTTCTTTCGCTCCGAGATACATCGATAGAGGTCACTTACGCCCAAATGCAAACGTGATTTTCCTCTGCCCAAGGGCCCCTTATAATGCTCGTCCCTTCCCTCTTTCTCTTCCTAATATCCCATTCCCTCCCTTATCTTTTCCTTCCCTTCCTCTTATCTTCCTTCCTCATTGGCCGCTTTCTTCTCTTTTATCCAAATATTTCTCCCTTCTAACGTGGCTTTTTGTTTCCCGAGTCCAATTCCACTATTTACTGCTTCTTCGGTTTCGAAAAGTTCCATCTCTGTTCAAAAGAGCGAATACATTCATAAATTCTCGATTTCTAGATTTTAAGATATGAAAAATATGAATATAAAATAAAAGATCAGAAAAATGTTCTATCTTTTTCAGAAAAATTATGATAGCGATATATCATGGAAAGAAAACTTAATAAAACTACCAAAGAATAAAAGAAATGCTTACAGTGAACGCCGAAGGAAATGTACGGAATGGAGATTTGGATAATCAGTAATGGATAACCAATAAGGATATTTGAGGCACAAAGATAGCGATTCGGTTGCAAATTCAAATGAGCACAAAAATATAACAAAACAGAGAAGCTCGTGAAAAACTGCCCAAGTATTTCCTTAGACATTTACTCTTCGAGAATTTAAGTAATGGTAGCTTAAGTGAGATGTAATGGGTTTCTAGGAAATCACTGAGAAGTGAACTAGGAATCACTGAATCACGCTTAAAGTGCATATTTCCTCGGTGATTTTCATAAGTATTTATGGAATTTTATTGTGATCTGCTTACGCGTTTCTAGGAAAGCTGTGGCTTCTGAAATAATAAGGGTATGTGCCGATCATTAGTGGGAAATTTTTGGAGTAAATTGAATGGTTAAACCTCCATACCAGCAAACGGAGTAACTACGTCTAAAAAGGGAAATGCACTATTGAACTCTCCACTTCTGGTTCGTCTACCTGCAACGCATACCACAATTTGAGAAGCGCACACTTGAGTTGAATTTTCGACTGCTGAGTGAAGTGCGCACTAACCTTAGAGAGTTAACGATCCGATAAACTATGCCCAAGTACTGAATTCGTTTCGAGATCGCTATCATCTAGTTCCTTTGTGTTTTCGGTATCAACTTCGTCACAGATTCCCTGGAAAGGTTCCGTTTTTCTTTTCTCTGATCTCCTATTTATCGTGTACCCCTTATTTTGCCCGCCCACTTGTTTATTTTTTCCCCTTTCTTCTCTCTTTCGTCCCTCTGGACCACTTTCTCGTTTTCTTTGATCTTCTCTCGAAACACCCCTCGACCATCCTCCTCTCGCCTCCTATCATTTGCTCCCTGATACTGCCTCCCTCTCATTTAGAAAGGCCCCCGATTGCCTATTACCCAGGCCCTATTTCTTTCTCCCGTCGCATTTTTCCGAAGTACGTTTGATCGGATGTTTTCCTCAACAGTACACAGTCCGGCCTTTTATAAAGTGACTCCTTAAATAACATTTGGCGAGGGAGATTTCAACCTAAAGATTTTTTCCTCTCATCTTAAGTACCTATCCAAACGATATGGACCTAAACTTTTAGTTTCAAAGCAAACTTTCTGTTTTTGTTATACCTAATTAGTAGTGAAGATTGTGGTGAAGATGCAAATGGTGTAATGCACAAAGGCATTGTATTTGTAGGGAGCTGAAGAGATACTAGTCTCATCTTTTGTACATGGAATGCAGATACTAAGGTATAAACAAAAGCGATTTAAGAAATTCTCATAATGTCACTAACCTGAGGGGTCTTATTCAATACGAAGGAGAGGTTGTTTAGATTAAATAGGTACGACTACGTGCACCACTAAGTATACCTCCAGAGGGCTATGTACGTGCAAAAAGATCAACAAGATATTCAATGCACGAAGTAAATTAAATTCATTGGCGCTCTTTAAAAGTTTTACTTTGATGCATTTCATATATGATTTCAACCAAATGGAAACTTATTTATTTAATTTTACTTTATTTAACCTCTTCCCTTCTCATCACCCTTCCTTCCAAAATGCCCAAATGTGCATCAGCGCTTCCAATTTCTGTATATTCACCAGATGATTGCTTTGGCTGAAACCGGTTCTTTCAACTATATCCAGTGGAAATTATGAAGTGTACTTTTCTATTTTAAATAATCAAATGTGCGCAAGTTTATGAAGGCATTAAATACACTATGAGCGTATGCGCCTAAATATTTGCGTTGGCAGAACTACTGTATACAAGCCACGTAGTTCCCGTCCGTCTGTCTGTCTGTCCGTCCTCCCCTCTATTTAAAAAACTGTCCGATGTAGTGATATGAACCATACTGTATAGTATTTCTGAGAGTTTGATAGCCTCAGGAAAACTATTCACACCTTTGAGAAGGCTCGGGTTCGAACCCAGGAACCATAATAACTTACCGAGAGATTACGCGCGATTCTCCCATTTTTCATGCAGGTTGCAGGTTAAAATTCATTAAAATACGTACATTTCAACAGATTTACATCCCACCCACTTAATTCGACGATAAAATTTATAATGTATTTTATTATTGATTTAAAGCTTTTCTCCGTTGATCTTACCATAAATTCACTATTTTTATCTAAAAATACCGAATATTAGTTTTTCTTTTCGGTAAATACCTAAGGCGATCATCATTGTTGTCTGGATTAAGTTCTTACTAAATGAACTCAAGAAAGGAGTATATTTACGATAGATGAATTAACGAGGTCTTTAGATGGGTTATAATTTAAAGTATTGAATTAGTGATAATTTATGGGATGGTAAACATTAGATCTCTGAGGAACTGTTAGTGGAATGAAGATTTCAACGAAGGATAATGTACACGTTAAATTTACGTATCTCGAATTATCTTCCCGTTTCCCCCGTTGAATGTTAATTTTCACCTCCAGTAGTTATAAATAAAGTCTACATCTTTAACACACGGATTAAATAAATATTGTAATTTCTTCCGAAGCAGCCCATTGACTTCGGCCTTAATAGGCTCTCATTTGAGGATGCCAAGAGATTGAAACTCCGAATGTATATAATCCATTATTCGAATGGTATTTTAACCTCCACTTGATGTTTCAAAACAGTTACTGCTAGTTCATAAGGTTATACAGGTTCTTAGAGGCTCACGTATTACACAAAACTGACATTATGAATGTATTCTTGATATTGCTTTCACATTCGTGGAGTATACAAATAATAATTCTTCGGGAATATGATATTTTGTAGATCGAGAGCTGATAATAACGAAAAGTAACACGAATGTGACATTCCTTAAGAAGCTTTGACGGGCAAATTAGAGGTAAAAAGTGAACACAAGGTAGGTGTAGCGGAATTCTAAGGGATGAAAAGTTATCCGTTGTGGAAAGAGAGAAAGCGTATTTATCAAAGGAGGCGGTGCGAGAGATGGCAAGATGGGGAGGAAGAGCACACGAAAGGAAATCCGAGAAAAGAAATGTCGTGAGAAAATTCCATTTGAGACAGTCCACGTAGCAAACACACATCAAGGGAGAGACGCCGACAAAAGCGAACTTGACGTGGAACCATTTGACGCCGGGCACGCCATCTTTAATCGACGACGAGAAAGAAACAAAAGAAGGTAGCGATGCGACGTCGGAGGGATAGCGGTGGCTTGTTGCGGATGTGAAAACTTAGCCTTCCATTGTGGAGATGAACGTTGAAAGATGGGTCTAGATGAGAACGACACAAAGAGTTCGCTGGAATACGCGACGTCCTGCTTCGGACGAGAACAATAGACGATCGTCGGGTTCTTTCTGCTCTCCTTGACCGCCAACTTTCTCATATCCCTCCAGGCGGTCGCAGGCCCATTAGTCTTGATCACTACGGAGCAAAAGTAATGGCGCTTTCCTGGTGGACTCTGCTCATGCATGCAAGTGGGCAGGGTCTTGCTCCGAAGAAGGGAAATGGGTGGCCCATTTTATACTGCGGGGAAAGTAGCAGGTGGTTATAAGGATGACCGCGCTACGTACAAGAGTAAACGGAGATTTTACTCGGATAGGAAACTTTTTTTCTACAATGCACTCCTATCGAAATTTTATTTGCTTATGGGAAGTATTTCGTTAATGTAAGCCTTTGTATTGGAGTTATTGAAGGATATATGTAATCCTTTAGCACTCTTTATTTTAATTTGATTTGGGAAATAATAAATAAATCACAAGAAAAGATATAAACGCTTCTGAATTCTGAAGTTCTAGCATCCGAACACTATTAGTTCATACGTAAGTTCGTTAAGTTTACTTCACGAAAGTACGCCATCCAAGCGTTAATGCGGTACTTACTAGGGCATTAGATCAAATGCTGGTTGGGGCATCAATCATTCACTCATCGGCTAAGAAAAGCTTTCGAATTACACTGTCTTAGCAACTGATGTGTGAGATAGCCTTGCTTTCCTCAACACCGCATAATTGCATAACTTTTGACCTCTGAGTAACACTTTATATAGTATTCAATGAGGAGGTACCCAAAGGAATGACATTACTCAGCTTCATTTCTACCTCAGTTACTTCCACATTTTCAGAGCTACAAACAAGTTTGAGGCTATAGTAAACGAAACATTGTTAGAGATAAATGAAACGATTCCGTTTATCAAGATATGGCTGCAACTGTAACAGAGGATATAACAAATATCATTTTTTGTACGGCCGAGATATTCAAGACAAGAATTCTGTAAACATACAAATTTAAATGTTAATTAAACAATATTGTCCCCTGTACCACATCAATAACCTAGTTCTACTTGTCCACCATTCTGGAGTAATTCTTCTACCTTGAATCTAGCAGATACATCCTTGATTTAACTTTTCCGATTCGTTATTTCACAAAATTCTGAAAATTTCTTTTTCACGTTTGTTTTTCTAAGAAGATATGACACTCAGATTTTTCATTTTTTCTTTCATACGCAGTCTCGTTCAATTGATCATTCTCCCACTAGACTAGATTTAGAATCATACCCCGCAAGCCGCCAGTGGCGCATGGCAGGGGACCACATCGGTGTCCTTATTAAAGCGAATATCATAAAAGGAAGAGGGTTTTTTTGATTATGTTAGCTATTCCCAACGATATAGTCATTTCCAATCTTTTTCTTCGACATTTCCCAATGCCTTCGAATATGCTAATTTTCGGCGCAATCTGTCCGCCGTTCACGAGCCGCTATGCAATGCAGCTGCCCAAAATATTTCGAATGCACTCGATATGTGGCGCGGAGCAGATAAATAGAAACAAGTGAGCTCTTCCGATTACGTCACGCATCGACCGCCGTTGCAATCGCTCCGTCGGCGCACATGAATCTATCGAAATTGACAGTTCCTCACCCAATTCGCATTTGCCAATCCGTTCCGCCTTAATTTTCCATTCCGCGCTGTCATTTCCCTTCCTCGTTTTCACTTATCAACCACCATATTTACGCGGTTTATCCGTCAATGATATGACGAGAAAGCGTCCCAATGAGGTCGATACGAGGATGAAAGCGTTACACGGACGATAATTCAGAATTTCGGATCCACTGCTTCATGTGGAGAGCTCGTTACTGATTATTATAATCTTTTCGTGAAATATGTGGGCAAGAGTTGCGCACGAAACGTATGAATTGTTAACACTTTATAACTCTCTGCGATTTTTGTTATTTTTGGAAAACGGATACGTAAACTTTAATACCGGGATATAAAATGTATTCAAGTAATTCATTGACAGCTTCTCTTAAAGGACTTTATGATGCGTGACTCCAGCAGGGGTATCGTTAGACGATTCTCACGGGTATTAAGAATGGTCCATTAACCGTAATCATTGCTTTCAATAGGGTTTACAGCATCTATGCATACCAATTTCGAATTAGTCGAAAGGCCGGCGATAGCATCTGAAAATATCTCGATGTATAAATAAACTACACTCCCCGTCTCATTAATACTTTGTTGAGCCAGTCTATTGTACTCGTAAATTTACATCGGACTGTTCCTATAAACTTGTCTCATCTCAAAGCCACGGAAAAGATAAAAACATAGGGGATGATCAAAGAAATGTTCTCAAGTGATACTCGGTGGAACATCATTATAGAAACACTTGCAAAAACCAAAAATTGTACAAATTCCACAAAAATTGCAACAGCACCATAATCAGAACCAAATTCTGATGATTGTGCTTTGACACCGAAACCGGTCAACCCTGTTGCAATTTTTGTGGAATTTGTACAAGTTTTGGCTTTTGCAAGTGCTTCTACGGGGGATGAGGATTACAATTTCCGGAGTACACCGAGCTTGTGAAACCTCATTCGGTCAAATGGAAGGTGAATATTTTACTGTTTAAATTTCGACTTAGATTCATACCCTACAAGCCGTCAGAGGGTGTATCGACACCGGTGACCTAACATAGTCCATCCGGCTCGCTTCTTTAATGATCTGCGGAAGAACTATCTTAACTATATTAACAATCTGGTTTAGTGGTCACTTCCTTGCTACGCTTGGTCGTCACCTCTCGGAGATGGAGATCGCGCTCGCTGTTTACCGGAATGATAATGCCTTCAACGTCTTCAAAATGTCGTGAATCGATGAATTTGTCCATCTTCAAGAAGCTTCCATCGATAACCTGTTCTTCTCTCCTGGAGCGAATCCCACCCGAGGGATTGTATCATAGCTGTAACGCTACTGTCGAACCTGAAGTTTCCAGAGATGAAACGAGCTGCTCTACGTTGGACCATCTCTAAATCTGAAACCAACCCTACTTCACGAGGATTCCAACAGCAGCAGTATTAAAGAGACTAGACCGAATGAGGGAAAAATGAGAAATTTCTTTGAGTCTTGGTGGACATCCCTTCGAGAATGTCCATCCTACTTGTCAATCTTTGCATTCTCTTCGACTTTCCTATGATATCGCGAATATGTTCTTTGAACGATAAACTACTTCTATGTATAACTCGTAGGTATTTATTGCGACGCACGAACTCTATTGCATATCCTAAAATTTGATGATGTACGCTAGTAACGTTGGTAAAAATGTTGAATTTTTTTGAGTTATAATATTACCGATTTTTATTACACCCATACACTATAATTGTGTTTTAATCAGGAATTAAATCAGATGTACAGAAACTAAATTAAAGAAAAATTAATCGATGGAATAGGTTTTGTAACTTCGGAAGACATCATTCTATTTTTTCAACTTTTATTTTGATTCATCTTCCTTCGACATTTAATTTCTACGTGAAAGATGGCGGAAGACAATATTAAAGACGATATTTTGAATAGGGTCATCACTTTAATGTGATTCGTTCACGCTTATTTTTATTTAATATTGATGTTTTTCATATTCATTTAGATCATTTAATTGCAGTTTCTTCGATTATAATACATTTGAAGACGGAGGAAAAGAGCTCAACTTTGCTAATAGAGAGGCATTCTACTTATCTAAGATCCCATGAATAGTAGCACACATAAATAAAATAATTACGACAGATACCAATGAAACAATTTAATGTTTCGAAAGAGGGCAAATGACTACGTAAGAGATGATTCATCCACGATTTCGCAAAATGCAACTATGAGTGACGGACAGATGATTGGTAAAAATGGAGCTCAGTTGGATGTCCAAAGCGAAAGTGGCAGAGGGGATATCCGTGTTTATAAAAGATGAAGGCATCGTTGGAAGATCGTCGTGATATTAGCTGTCGCCTCGCCGGCAGTTTCCATCGCAAATTCGGCTTCTTTTATCACTAATGACGGGATTAATTATACCGAACGACATCCGGATAAAATGTACTGAAATCCATCAAACTAACACTATCTTCGAACATCGCATTCCGATTTATGAGAGAAATCTCCTTGGTTAAACGAGTTGAGCACTGAAAATATCATGCTGTCTCACACACTGAACGACATTTATGTTGTACTGTTGAAGGATATTGAATAATTAAGTAGTATGAGCTTTTTCATCAACACTCTGTTCGAAAACGGAGCTTTTATCAATGGGAATGGAAGTTCCTTTTAAATGAGGGGATTGAAAAGTATGAGCGTATTTGCAAATACTCAATCCACTTCTTCTACTTTTGGTGCGGTGGAAGGTCGTACTCATTTTCGTAATGAACTACTCCGTTAATTGAATTATATTTAAGAAATAAATGAAAAATACCCCCTCTCGGAAATCACAAGAAAAATACTGCATTTTTAAGCCTTACGCGTAATATCCGCTTTTTCGTTCTCGTTTTCAGGCGTATGAATACTAAAATGCGGAACTACGAATGTCACCAAATAAGCAAAATGTAAATCTGACGCTTGATTGACTTAAGAGGGAGATAAGTCCAACTTGAATGTCTAAATGCACTACTAAATGGTAGAAGAACAGTTTGTGTAATATTTTATACTAATATTTATAGAATAGTAGTGAGATCATTTCCAAGGGAGGTTGAAAGACACTAAATCACTCAAGAACCCCCCTAAATCTTCATTTGGTAATCCGAAACCATAATTTGACTCTTTAAATGTTATCCGTCAACAAAAACTTAAGTAATAAAATATAATTTGAAATTTTTACGGTTTAAAATACAAGCACTTTTCGACCTCTTTTCTCATTTAATTGCAGAAATAAAACTAACTTTAAGAGAGATCTTAACTAAAGCATTTCCCAAATATTGTGGAAGAGACGCGGCATGGCAGTTCAAAGGATAGAATGCCTGCTCGGAAATCCCAGTCATGTTGCTATTTTTCACACTTGTTATTCCTTGAAAACTAAATCAAAAGAAGAAATTGGGTCGTCACGTTTCCATTTTTAATACACAGAGAGAGACTATGAATTTTGGGATACAAATTGGTCCTAAACGATCTGAAATTCCGTATGAATTAATGCACCAGTTTTTCGCCCATTGGTAGTTAAATTTCAAATACCACGTCATTCATATATCAAACCTACGTAAGAAAAATTGTCCAAATCTTAAAATGAATGGGGAAAACCGTAGTAACGCGTAACCAAAACTTATAAAAATATCCAAGAAAGCAAAAATACAAAGTCACCACTTCAAAAGAAGTTATTTGAATTCAGCGATTACACGCAATTTTAGGTTACCTCTATATACTGGAAGACGCCCCGAAGCAACGCAATAGCACAATGAACTGTCCCGTATGAACCGTATGAAACTGTCAACGAACTGTCAATGAACCGTAAGAAATGGAATGTGTGGCAACCCTACGAATGAATTTATCTGAATCATTATAGGAATTCGTGGAAGACTTCACCAATTAAATACGCAACATATCTTTCCCAATAGCCTCGTTATGTGAGGGCATAACTCCTAACAACCAGATTTCTCCAATTGCAAGAATTAGCGGATAAACGGGCGGCATCGCAGATGTGTGTGCGGTCCACACGCACGTCCGCTCTCTCCTCGGAATGAAACATAACGCACGCTATATAAACCACTTTGAAGGGTTAACCCCTCTCAATCTCCCGATTATAACGCAATAAAACTCGGGCGCGGTTTGAAGTGGTGCTATAATTGTCGAGCCGCAGATCCTTTAACTGAGTGGCGCTTCCCTTAGTAATGAGTGGTCTTGTATGACCGCACATCTTCATAGGGAACAAACCGCCTCTCCCGGGAGAAAACTCAGTGCAGACGTTTCAAGAACTAAAAATCCTAATAAACCTGAGAGACGAATGAGATGCCTCTAACGAAACTGCTACAAAAAATTGTCCGTAAAAATAGGCCAATATCACGATAGATTTACGTCATATTCTCTCTCAACAAATGTACTATAAAATGTCCCTTATGTAGTCAAGACGCGTTTATTACATTTTTTGCGCATATTTTCAACGGGAAAGAACTTGTAAGAAAAGAAATACTCGAAAGGCACTCGAAAAACTGCAGAGGAAGGCGGTACGATTTGCAAAAACGCTCTACGATAGAAAAGCTAGCGTTATGCAAATACTATCAGACGCAGGTTGGGACTCTTTAAAAGAAAGGAGATTAAGCTGTGACCGCTTGATATATACAGAGAAAGTACATCTGCAGTAATCGGTATTGTGCGACTCCCTTCTGCTACTTCGGCCGATCTGACAATGAGCGCAAACTAAGATAAATATATGCCAGTACAAGTCGTTTTAGGGACTCATTCCTTCCGCGAACAATAGGTGATAACAATAAGCCAAAGAGTGAACTAGCACGCTTGGTGTTTCAATCCCTGCCAAACGCCGAAAGGGGGCTTGGATGGTCATGATGTACGTAGCAAAATGAATTCGTTTATAAGGAGATTGAGAATGGTCTTAATGGGAGAGAAATCCCAGAAAATGCTGTTAGAAAGTGGTGAATTATATATAGAAAATGCGTGTGCGAAAGAAAACACGATTTCCTTTTCCGCTGAAATAAATATTCTCTTACTTTCCAATTTTTTTTCGGAATTTTTCTCAGAATACATTTTTTCTGTGGAAATACGAGTATTTTGGATCAAAGAAAAGAGAGGGTATCCTCGCAATATTCTAATTCACCACAAAGGTGATTAAGTATAATGATAATTCTTTAATTAACTAATAATACTTAAAAATTCTAAAATACGGTATTTTTATTATTTCAATAAACCGTCCTATAAAATGCTTCCATCTATATCTTTATAACTATAGTATGGTTGAATACGTAAGTTTCAACGTTGTCTTTTGTTTAATTAAATATCTAATGAAGATTAAGGCCTATAAAAGACAGAAGTGAATAGGAGATATTTCACATTAGCAAGAGAGTTGTTTTAGTTCGATTTCTTGTGGACTTTCGAATCGTTATTTTTGTTTCGCTTTTCGGTTCGATTCGGTCGTCACGTTTTCACCTCGAATTTCGTGGGGTCGAATCCATTTTCAAGTTTCGCGTCTCTAATGTCCGTCACATTTTATATTATTTCCAACATTATTACAATGAGACATGCTATGCATTCCACATACAAATGTTTTATGTTCACATACATGATTAATGTATGTTGATACATTTGACCGTACCGTTGATAACAACATTTACAAGGATTTCAATTATATTAAAAATTGTATAATACTTTTCGGTAGGATAATTCATAAAATAAATCAGAGTGTAATGAAATGAAATGTTCCTAAGCAAAAGTTGAACGAATACCATAACTTCGTCAATTCGAAAGTTTCTGATTCGCTCCCTGGTCTTGAATCGATTGCAAATGGAATACACACGTAATTGAAAGAAAAATGGCTTACTGCATTCCATAGTAAAATATTTACCGCGAAAATAGCCATTAACTGATACTCAATGTCAGTATTATTTGCTATGTTTTTAAAGAGTTTCACCATAAGTTTTATGTTTTGAAGTAAATTTCCAATTTAAGGAGCCCTAAAAGAGGCCCTTCAATTAGCATTGATTAAGGGAAAGAGAGCATTTGCAAAATAAACAGTTTCAAAGTGGTACTTGATAAATAAATTACTCGTCACGATGTCCCGAGGGAAGGAATATCGGTGTGGAAAAGTCGTAAAGGAAGCGAAAAATAAGTGGTTATTCGTACCCTTTCTCAAGAGTCTATTTACATATCATTAGCTGCAATCTCTCCTATTAAAGCATTTTAAAGGATGAAGTTCCAGCTCTTCTATCGGTCAAATGACTCAGCAGCTTACCGTCGACTTTGATGCAAGTGTCCTCACATCGTGGCTTCAAAATAATTTTTTAAGAAGTTCTTATGAAGCAACTTCCAGAATCTAGGACATTAGCTATGCATGAATGTTACATACATACTACCTCCAAGATAGCATCGACGCAAAATGTTATAAATCTTAGAAGTGAATATAAATTTAGCGTAGGAATTTTACAAAAAGTGCATTCAAATGGGTTCTATATAATGCTGACGTCACCTCCTTCTTTCCCATTTTGTTATAATTCTAGAGAGATAACATACCGATTGCTGGAAAAAGTCATGTGGACAGTAATTACAAAAAAACATAAGGAAAGTGTCCATTTAATTTCGTTCGTTTCGGTCTCCTGTTGTTTTTTATAAAATGCAATGGAAATAAATCTTTCAAGCGATTTTAAAATATTTTTTCAACGATTATGACGTACGAGAAAAGGTGACCGGTAAAGAAGGAAAACGAGTTAAAATAAATCATTCTTACAGCAATACCTTAACTCAGTGTAATTTATTGGAGCCTTGGTGTTGTTTTAAGCCAAACTTTATTCATTTCAAAAGAAAAATCATACCGATGACAAATAAAAAAAAGCATAGGCAGGAATAATTTATGGCATGAAAGCTTACTTAAGGCCATCAATCGGCTATATTTGAACAAATATCAATGGCGACGCAACTTATCAATTGAATTGCAAATTCATAAAACTCAATTGAATTATACAACAAAAAACACGGCATATTGAAATCGCCAGCGGACTTAATTATTCAACGCATAGAATACATTCGGCAGTAGAATATTTGCGCCATCTCATATATCTCTGAATTATTTTAGAATCCCAAAGGATTTAAAATGTCACAGAATAAGTGCAGCGAATAGAATTTAACGTCAAGCAATTGCGGGGATTATTTGAAGCAGAAAAGTATTTATATTCTGTAACTTAAATAAATTTCCACCACAGAATAGCTCTCATTAGAAAGCGAAGGAAGGACTTCGCATTTATGAAAGGCTATTCCAGTCGATTCGCATTTCTTTTAGATGTCATTGCATCTTAAAGAGATAATAATTGATCGGACGGAAGGCCGTAGGAAATGCAATCAATTTGAATTAATTTTGTATTTGAGGAAAGCGAACGAAATCCTTCGCCTTCGTCGGCTGCTGCTTAACGCAATAAAAGATTAGCATTCGATTATGTATGTTCTCTTTGGTCCAAGAGACTAATTAATGCAGTTTCACTAAAGACTCAAAGTTTATGAAGACGGTTTGGGCAATCGATTGGTTTAAATTACTGAGGAAATACTACTAATATTATCAGATAATTGAAATGAGTACAATAAGCAAATGTTTTATGTCTATCGCCTGGTATTTTAAGAAAAGGATTTAGGAAAGGGTTGAGGATTTTATTGTGGCTAGTAATAATCAAAAGCATAAACAGATATGTAAATTTCAGACCGGAGCGGTACTCGAACCCTGGTCTTCCGCTTTACCATATAATGGCGAGACAGGTAAATGGACGGAGATCGGAAGATCGTGGGTCCGAGTGCCATTCATGTAAGACTTTTTTCATGTCCGTTTCTTTTCATTCATTCTATTCCTCATTCGTGTAAAAGTGATGACTTTGGTTAATTCCCATTCATATAAGATAGAATAGCTTGGAGATTAAAATAGATCTAATTGGGATTAGCTTCCTGTTTCCATTATAGAAGTTATTTATATATCTATAATGTACACTTAAATTTTAACAAAGCATTATAATACAGAGCCTTAAAGTGAAGATCGGTCAAACACTACGGTCAGTGTACATTCTAATTTCGGGCCTAATTAAACAATTCTTATTGCCGTGGTCAATTGATTTCATGAACTTACTTTGATGGCATAAAATAATGATAAATATCATAACTGATTCATTTCAAGAACTAAACGGCTTAAAGAGAATATGAATTCCGGAATAAGTTTATCACTAAAAATACGATTGAATACAAAATCTGAGAGTATGCTCTGATACTTATGATTATATAATTTCTTAGTCTTATGTATAACATTAGAAAGAATGTCAGTCTAATATATATATATATAAGAGAATATTAAATACTTAATTATATAAAAGGATTTTTATTTCGGATATGTTTCACAAAAATCTCATAAACATTTCACTCGAGGAAAAAATTGTCCTCTCTTTCTTCAGTTGAACTCACAAGAGCTTTCGAAGCAAAAGCAACACATCTAAACCTTACGAAAAGAAGGTTTTCAATTTACTAAATACTTCCTCAGTGGAAGACCAAGGATTGTTTCCCCGAATAAATCAAACAACAGAATTCTCCCCAACTGCAACCCGTCGACACAATCTTGGGATCGTTTAGAAGAATAAACTGGACTGAGATTCCACAAAACAGGAGTCAACAGATTGCTCGCAAATCGGAGAACAGATTTTTATATATATCGACATTTCCGATTGTATCGACTCCGCAGAAAGATTTGCTCTCATTCGAAAAGAGGGGGCACAAGCGGAGAATAGGTCACGAGAACTTTGAAAAAAAATAAAATGTCACGATACACTTCTTTCAACAAACTTGACGCCGTCCCCACACCATCCGGTTTATCTCGAAGTGCAGGTAGAGGAATTTATCTCTCTCGAGGAAGAGGAGAAAAAATCGAACGGAGGAGAGGAAAAATGAAAAAGTCCGCGGCAGAGCAAAAATCTCGGGCAGAGAAGACTCATTAAAAACAAAGGAAAAGCTACATAGTTTGGCGCAGTGGGTGGACAGGAGAGATCCCATTTCTCGTCCCCTCTCGCACTTGGCGAGACGTGAGGGCAAAGGGAGGAGGGGAAAGGTTAGGAATAAAAATAGTCCCTAAGAGAAGAGGGAGAGACGATTGTCGCCGAAGGATGAGAAAGATTTTCAGAAGTCAAAAGACGAATCGGTTAAAGGGAGTAAAAGAGCGTTGAAACAGCTTCTCCCCTTTTCCCACTTGGAGGCGCTTCATCAAATACCGAGCATCCTCTCGGAGGGGAGAGCAGTTTTTCGGTCCCTTCTACCCTTTCCTCTGAGGCCGTAACTCGGCTCAACGGGACGCTAAGTGTCTCTCAAAAGTTTTGAGAGAGAGAGCGGAGTAGATATAGCGGAGGGCAAGAAGCAGAAGGCAAGGAAAGAGAGGGCAAACGAATTCGAGGACGGTATCGAAAGAGGGATGGAGTAGGAAAAACCCGGGGGATTCCTTTCGTAATTAGAGCGTCTCTGCGTACCCACGAAAAATATTCCTTTATGGAAAGTATTATATTCGTGTTTTATTATTCCTATACTTTCTGAATCGTGCTGCAAATAAACATCACTCACCTTTTGGAGTTTGAAATCATGTATTATAATTTAATTTTGGCTATAGCATGGGTGAATTGACTCTCGGCAAAAAATGGCATTTCTTGGTGTTCGGTCGATGGAAACTATGCTACAACGTATTGATTCCAGAAATGTAATGTGCCGTTGAAGCATTGTCCTATATTTTTTAAGAGAGAATTAAAAGTACTCGATTTTCTAGCTTTTGCAGAAAACGGTTTCGCTGTTTACATAATCTTTGCTCAACATGTACAATTATTTCTTCGACGAAATATCGTCTTCGCAATTAGTGTTGCATATTTTGATTCGCAGATATTTCTTTAGCAATTATGAATTAGAGAAATGAATTCAATTGAGGCAATTCAGAAGTCTGTCGTAGCCCAGAATAACAGTAATACCACAAAGATGAAACGACCCCAAAACAGGAGTTTAAAATATATCCAATAAACTTACGGGTATCCAAGAAATGTTTGCAAAATATTTTTAATAGTATTTCATCCAGTATTATTATGAAAGTTGAAAACACTATTGGAAATATATTATAGTCGTTTGACCGATGGCTGATCCAAAGTTCAACTCTGAGCAAAGAGATTTGGCAGAAAGGGATGTCGCAAATTACGAGACTTGACCTCTCCAAGATAAAATTTTAACGTGAAATAGAATAGTTACAAATAATTTTAACTATTGATATCCAATTATGTGACATATATTTGCTGAAGACGAGGTTAGTGTGTTCATGACTTTTCTAAAAAATGTCTCTTTTTATCCTACCACTGCAGCGGTTGGTAACCTAATATTCAGATAAATAGTTTTAAATCCGAGTATAGAAGAATTCTCTTGGTTTATTTCTTGAATTTACACGAAACGCCTTCCTCTGTGAATTATATAGTTTTAAATGTATGCCTAATAATGTTAAATAAAATGCCACAACTAAGGGAAATATGAAACATGAATTCTCGGAAGTCTCATTTCGTCCATAGTTTTTTTTATACTCAGTAAATATTCAGTGGAAGGGAAGGAATTATGGTGTCGATGTTTTTAGCTTATCATTTCATTAAATTACGGAAAGGTAAATATTTATAACGCACCGAAATTGAATCGGAGCTTGTGCAATCAAGTAATCAACAGATTTGAAATTTGCTTGCGGGACGATGCCGTGGTTACCAATCGGTAATGCTCTAATGAGAATATTGAGTGTCGGCTATTTATAAACAAAACTGCCATCGCTTGATTATTTAAATATCTCATAATAGGTTTTCATCTATCATATTTTATGGTGGCCTTCCTCCATAGCCAAACAATTACGATATCATTCTTCAGGGACATTTCCCGTTGACTGTAATACACATTCATTAAATCCCATTTTCAATTAGGATGCCAAATATTGCAAATTGCACTTCGATATTCTTTTCCTTTGCGTTCACTTTAAAAACGTTATCCATGTTTTAATTTTCCTTTCTCTTCGTACCGTTACACTGAAATAAAATATATCTTCGATAGTTTGTAATTATCTTATTTTTCATTCTATTCCTCATTCGTGTAAAAGTGATGACTTTGGTTAATTCCCATTCATATAAGATAGAATAGCTTGGAGATTAAAATAGATCTAATTGGGATTAGCTTCCTGTTTCCATTATAGAAGTTATTTATATTATCATTATTATTATTTCTTCTACCTCTCAGCGTTTCTGCCGGAACAATTTCACCTGTCCTTTAGATAGAATGGACCCTAAAAATTGAAACGGATCGTGAGTTTAGTTCCTATTCAAGCTAAAATTTCTCTTCCTTTCACGCGTCTGAAGATACGTCAAAGCAGTACCATTCTTAATCGATCTTCCATATATATCTCCTCGTTTTAATCGGCCCTCATCCTTCTCATCCATTTCACTTTCCACATCCGCCCACGCCTTATTCCACGGACGATTCCCCGCTCATTTGTCGCCGCCCCGCTATCTCACTTCCATCCCTCTTNTAAATATTAAAGATTCTGACCGCATACTTTTTAGCTTACGAAAAATACATTCAAATGAATAGTTTTTGACGATTCGTGAGGAAGTTTATTTTTAAATGGGCGTTATTCACAGAAAAGAGGGAACATTTTAGCATCTTAGTATTGGAATAATTGACCCCCTTTTCAAGAGCACTCACGTTGTGAACTTTTTCCTTTCTATGGCCATTTATTTTCTCATTTGTGCTAAGATTGGTTCTCTTTGGGCTCTATCGGCATTCTTGTATCCAAGAAATCCAATATTATTACATTAAAATGCTTGATAATTTTTGCAATAATCTTACTTTTTCTACATTGATCTACTCGATTTATTGGTTAATGAATTGCTTTAGATGAAACTTAAAGAGAGGGATTTGAAGGGAAGCAGAAAGCGATTGGAGTTTCATAGGATGGTCTTGATGGATAGCAATGAAGTGGTGGATAAGAAATTCAGATGGAATACGAGCAAGGGGGATTCTTACGACAGGATATTTTTGAGAGAGACTTTTTCCTCTCAAACAATCATTTATAGAAGAGAAAGAAGCTACAGAGGGAAGTCATATAGAAAGAGGAAGCAAGGAGCGGTTTCAAAATCTAAAATCGTCGAAATGTGCGATTAAAGGATAAAATCGATAAAAATCTCAAAAGAGTGGGATTGATGCAGTATTTGAAAAGTATCAGGTAATCAACCACGCCATTGCGATGCTGTTTCCATGCCTCTCTAATGGAAGATTTCACCGTCCTAAGAAAGCAGTTTCTTATCCATAGGTTAGATACTCATAACTTGGAACATCATTAACCCTTCATGATGTAATAGGATGTTGATAGTATAGATTAGCAGTTCTAAAGACCAGCGTTATATCACATACATGCGATACCGAAGCCAAATATTTGACGATTTAATTCAATATCAAGATTAATTGCTCCTAATGAATGAACACAGAAAAAACACGTTCTTATGAAAAGGGAAAAAATCTTAAATTCTCTACAATTAGCTAATTTATCTGAATTTAGTGCTCAAACTGTGAATCGTCAATGACCTATTACGGTAACTAGTGAAAGGTTTTTCCACTCTTTATTCAAATAATATTTAAAGATTATGCTACATTTTCTGAAAGAGGAAGCACAAGCACAGCACTTCATATTTGCGGCAGTGCAGTAATAAGGAATTATTAAGAAACAAAATGCCTTCATTAGTACCCTAAATATGACGAGAAATTATTCGCAATAAAAATAAAAATTGTGGTATGGAGTCAAAGGCATCATGTTACTTTCCAATATTTAAGTAAGATTATGTACTGATTAAATTACGTATTTGTTAAAGAAATATAGAGAAATATAAAGAAATGTCAGTGTGTCTTATCAAAATTCTCAAAATTTCGGATCTATATCAATATTTCACGACTAAAATAAGAATCTATGATCATTATCCTAGGACCATTGTTTCTAATTTAATTTTGTAAAAGAGACGACCTCTGCAAGTTATGAAACCGTAATTTACGTACATCTCTTATGGAAACGTATTTTGTGCTCCTGGGTTCGAACCCGGGCCTTTACAGAGAAGAAAATAGTTTTCCTGGGGGTTTCATCATCGTAGAAACACAATGCAGTTTGTTTCAGATATCTAAGTCAAGTCGTTTCTGAGATAATAAATAGGGGGACGGACAGACGGACATACTGACTGACGGACAGACATTTGCTTTTTATATATATGATATTAATTATATATAATATTAAAAGTAGCAGGTATTAATAAGGAATTATCATGATTTAAATGTAATTCATATATATTTGCCGTTGAAATTTGGTTTGGTTGCTTATTACAGTATAAAATAAAATCGAATTTTGAAGTTCCAAGATGTAAAATTTTCTAAAATATACATTTTATATAAAAAAACTTTATACAAACCCCAATCATGTTTGTCATTCCTTATTCCTTAATGAAATAAAAAAACGAGCATTTGTAGGATCCTTTCATCGTGGCAGAAAATAAAATTTAATCCCAAAATTCACCATCGTTACATGAAAATTGTTTCATCTAAAGATGAATTACAAAACAATGTTGTGTAATTCAGAGACGGAAAGTATTCGAATGGGAGAACGTATACATTCTGTGCGGAGACAGGTGTAGAAAAAGTTCTGCAGTTCTGATTTGATGATTCTTTGGTTAATGGAAGAATCCACTCTCTATGAAGTCGTCGATGAGCCCCTGAAATCGTTCCTGAAATCGAAAAGAAATCTCGAGATGAATACCAAGGAAGAATTAGGTGCCTCAAATCACCCAAACCACTCTAAATAAAATTAACTTTTGTGGTGCGGCGACCCTCTAAGAACAAAGAATATTAGAGTCGACAACAAGCAAAGAGTAAACATTACAAAGTGGTCCCGGGTTCGATTCCCTGTGGGGTCTTACGTACGAAACGACATTAGCTGTCGAAACACTTTTAACAATACTACTTTACGATAATAAGATTTTGTCGCGGGATTATTCATAATTAATTAGTAGAATAGATGTGAAGTTTAATTGGTACAATTCACGCAATAATACATTCAATGTATAAATTCAATGATCGACCCTCTGCAGTAATTACATAATATAAAGACCAATTTGTTACGAAATTTGTCGACAATTATCGAGGGACTTTTCTCTAGATATTCGTGTTGTTTCAACTTTAAAGTGCTTTTCAAACATGCTTATAACTTTAAAGTGCTTTTCGAAAATTAATTTTTATAAGTTTGAAGATTCTTTGGAGGAAAGTAATAAGACTTATTTTTTACTTCTTGTTTTTGAAACATATTCTGCGGTAATGGTAAACGAATCTTGTTACTGAAGATCGCCACATTATGTGGTAATAAAAATACCCATTAATGAACTAGTGTGTTCGGTGAAAGTGTTCCTGGGTTCGTTCTCGGGAGGCGAAATGACCTCAGCTATCGAAGGACTTTTAACTTTACTACTTCTACTATGAACTCCTATGAATCTCCTATGAATCGTTATTGATAGCAAACGCTGATGAAGACGCACTGCTAACGTTTCCAAGTTTCCATTTCTATGGTGACTTGTAATTTGATCCAAGAATTGTTTACGCATCATATACTTACATACTGTGTGTATAGAGTACTATTCAGGTGCATGCATACCTGGAAGCATTTTCCTCTGGATAACTTAATCAGCGGGTTCATGTCGTTCATGCTTTCTTCAGTCATGTTGTCCATGTCAAAGACGTCCTCTGGGTCTGCTAAAACTGCTATAATGGTGGATGATATGGCGAAGGCGAAGAAATCTTTGCTGGCTAGTTCCTTCTGCAGCCACTCCCACGAGAATGGGCAACTTCTCCGCGAGAAAAATTTTTGAGAAAATATCTTCATTACGTTACACCCACTAAAAGAGGTGATTGGAGATAATATTAAGAATTAAAGGAAACGGTGTTTTTTTATGTTTTGCCACACGCTCCCTTCAAAGTCTAGGGTGACCAAGTTTAAAACTAGGTTTCGGAGAATCATATGCAGATTTGAGGTTTTATTTATTAAGTATTTGGGATGATCATGATTGTCTACTTTAAGGAGGACAATCGTATAGTGATCCAGATAAATAAGATAAAAAATTATTTTATGAACCTTGAACAAAGAAGTTGACAAAATATTTACCAGTGTCTAACCATCTTCTGAAATATTCATATAAAAATGCTGCTAAATTATTTGTGGCGTTTAGAGTTGGCATCCCTGTAAGCGGTAACAGTCAAAGAAGCATCCAATGCTTATTTATTTAGCGCGGAAAACCACTAAACATACATTATGTCCGAACTTCAAAAATAATAATTAATATATGGGCACCATTTAACATTTTGAATATCATTCGAATTAAATGCAGTTAATGTGGAATTACACAACCACATCGTCTGGCCATAGAGTGATCTTATAGAGCGCTCGCGTCCAAGTGATATGCCTTTTTCTCGTACTTAGGGATGCACCGACCAGTTGGCGCTGCGCGTCGTCGCATCGGCCTTCGTGTAATCGTAGCAGGCCCGGCAACTGCGCGGATTTTTTTAACCTTCTTGAGAACGGGAACTGCTCTTCACTCAATTGTATGTGTAGAGGAGTACTCTTATCGCGTTCAGTACGGTAAAGGTCTCCCATTCCCGGGTTCCCGATCCCCGGGTCCCAATCGAACCCGGGTTCGATTCCCGGTACCGTCAGACTTTTTTCAAGTCCATTCTTCCTTGGGATTTTCCTGGGNGAACTGATTATCCCCGTGCACTTACATGGGATAATTCATGAAATCAACCTTAATCCAGGCCTTAGTCGTCAAAGGTATGGGTTGTTTATTTCCCAAATATTTTACAAAATTTACGTGTGTTTTATCAAAATCCTCGAAATTTCGGATCTATATCAATATTTCACGACTAAAATAAGAATGTATGATCATTTTACTTTCTTTAGATACTTCTCTTGATTTCGTTGGACTATTATTTCTAATTCAATTTTGTAAAAGAAACAACCTCTGCAGGTAACGAAAATCTATTTTAGGTACATTTCTTATGGAAAAGTTTACTAACTGATTATCCCCGTGCATTTATATGCGATAACTCATGAAACCAATGTTCAACAATTTCCTTGGTCGTCAAAGAGATGGGTTGTTTACATCCAGAAAATTTTACAAATCTTACATCTATTTAATCAAATTTCTCGCAATTTCGAATTTATATGAATAATTCACGACTAAAATAAGAATCTATGATCATTATCCTAGGACCATTGTTTCTAATTTAATTTTGTAAAAGAGACGACCTCTGCAAGTTATGAAACCGTAATTTACGTACATCTCTTATGGAAACGTATTTTGTGCTCCTGGGTTCGAACCCGGGCCTTTACAGAGAAGAAAATAGTTTTCCTGGGGGTTTCATCATCGTAGAAACACAATGCAGTTTGTTTCAGATATCTAAGTCAAGTCGTTTCTGAGATAATAAATAGGGGGACGGACAGACGGACATACTGACTGACGGACAGACATTTGCTTTTTATATATATGATATTAATTATATATAATATTAAAAGTAGCAGGTATTAATAAGGAATTATCATGATTTAAATGTAATTCATATATATTTGCCGTTGAAATTTGGTTTGGTTGCTTATTACAGTATAAAATAAAATCGAATTTTGAAGTTCCAAGATGTAAAATTTTCTAAAATATACATTTTATATAAAAAAACTTTATACAAACCCCAATCATGTTTGTCATTCCTTATTCCTTAATGAAATAAAAAAACGAGCATTTGTAGGATCCTTTCATCGTGGCAGAAAATAAAATTTAATCCCAAAATTCACCATCGTTACATGAAAATTGTTTCATC
>KZ308862.1:1051848-1112135 GCA_000376725.2 Ladona fulva
GAAGTCGTGAAAGCAGCGGCAGAAGAAGTAGCAAGTACACCAAAAAGATCAAAGGATAAGACGTTCAGTGACAGAACCAGGAAAATGATGAAACAGCGAAAGCAACTGAAGCACTCAGACTTGCCAAAGGAAAATATCGAATATGTCGAGCTATGCAAGTCTATCAGAGTGGTGATGAAGTAAGATGTAAGGAATTTTAACGAAAGAATTGTACAAGAAGCTATAGAGAACAACAAGAGTATGAAGAGGGCCAGACGACGACTAGCAATGGGAAAGAAACAAATCTTGGTCGTCCAGAAAGAAGATGGCACAACAAATTACAATAGACAAGGAATACTGAGGACAGTAACTGAATACTTCACCAACTTATACAAGAAGACAGAAAGTGTTGAAGAGGGAAACAAAGAAGAAACACAATACTCCGAAAATCCCCCCTCTATTCTCCCAGAAGAAATAATAGAGGCCTTCAAAAAAATGAAGAATGGAAAGGCAGGAGGAGCAGATGGAGTTTTAGCGGAACATTTGAAACCTCTGTTGCAGAGATTTCTCCCCTTTCAGCGCAGTTACTTACTAATTGCCTTAGACAAGGGAGAATTCGCAGGGACTGGAATAATGCAAAGATTGTCCTTTTGCACAAAAAAGGAAGCAAGGAAAATTTGAACAACTACTGCCCTATCAGCCTCCTTCCTCTTATTTACAAAACGTTCATGAGAGTAACAGCTGCGCATCTGAAGACGTCCCTGGCAGCTGCCTAGCCCAGAGAACAAGCTGGTATCCGCAAGGGATTCAGCACAATGGACCACATCCACACGCTGCAAGAAATGATCAGCAGAATGAACGAATACGAGAATACTAGTACTCTGCTTCGTGGATTATGCCCAGGCCTTTGACTCGGTAAGTACCTCCTCCTCAATGGAAGCACTAGGGAAACAAGGAAAAGAAGCCAAATATGTACATCCAACTTTTACGCAGCATCTAGAAGGATGCTACAGCCTCTGTAATGTTGCATGAAGAAACAGAGGAATTCCGGATTGAGAAGGGAGTGAGACAAGGCGACTGCCTTTCGCCAATTCTTTTTAAAGCCGTTCTGGAAGAAGTTTTTAAAACCTTAGACTGGGAGGAAAGAGGCCTACGGATCAATGGAGAGCACATCAGTCATTTGCGTTTCGCAGATGATATAGTACTCTTCGCAACCAACGGTGAAGATCTAGCATCAAGACTTCAAGAACTGAACGCGGCTGGGCAGAAAATAGGACTCAGGATAAACTTATCGAAAACTAAGGTAATGTATAATTCTTTTGCAGCACAAGTACCAATCCTACTACAAGAGGTACCCCTTGATGTTTGTTCAGAGTACACTTACCTGGGACAACTGGTTACGACAGGAGAGAAAAACAGGATTAATGAAGTGAATCGAAGAATGAAACTAGGCTGGAGTGCCTTCGGAAGAAACGCCCATATTCTGAAGTCGAAAATGCCAATGGTCTTGAAGAGAAAGGTCTTCAACCAATGCATTCTACCAGTTTTGACATATGGAAGTGAAACATGGGTGTTAAACGCAGCAATAACCCAGCGACTTCAGACTACACAAAGAAGTATGGAACGATGTATGCTTGGAATCACAAGAAGAGACAGGAAACGCAACACCTGGGTTAGGAAGATAACAGGAGTGACAGACATCATAGATAAGGTAAGATCACTGAAATGGATGTGGGCAGGCCATGTTGCAAGGAGATACGACAACCGATAGACATCAGCAGTTCTGAACTGGATACCAAGAGACGTGAAGAGACGAGGAAGAAGGCTAAAGGAGCGATGGAACAGAATCATCATCAAATATTTCTGGGTAAAATGGCAACGAGAAGCTCAGAATAGAGAGAATTGGAAAGCGCTTGGGGTGGCCTACATCCGACTTCGGATTGAAAATGGCTGATGATAATGGTACCTCATAAGACTCCTTAGTGAGTTGGCTGCCTCAGTGAGGACCATCTGCGGGCAGTTTGTGCCTCTAAATGTAAAGTCTGCTCACCAAAGCATTCCCAAACAGTGTTGAGGATGCGCGGCATTGTAGTTCAGTGGTTAGAATACCTGTCCGAGGAGTGGGAGACCTGTGTTCGAGTCCTTGTGTTGTTATTTTCCTTGAATATTGGATGTTTTTGTTAAATATACATACGTTTTGCATTGACGGTATTTTAGTATGTAAATTATAGCTGTTTAAATTTTAATTGGTGCATGATAATTGGTATACTATCGTATCTAAGGGCGAGGCTGCTTTTGTACAATTACTTGGTATTCCTATTTTTAGTTCAATTCTAAACATTGCTTAAGTTGTTGAATTTTGTATGCCACCTGACCCAGCGACTATCTGCAGCCAATTTTTATAATAAATAAATAAACATATAATATTACGCGGCTAAGTTTTCCGACTTTATTTAGGAGAAATGTTTAAGCGGAAAAGTAAAGATGTACACATGCAATAGTAAATTGATTTAAATTGTAAATAATTACAGATTTAAATCTAGTTCTAGTTAGATCTACCTTTAAAAGCTTTAGCTGCTGTTTTACGTCATTTAGAAGTTTTTAGTAAAATTACTGAACCAATTCCTAGCAAATCTATAGCTATGAATGGAAAATTCCAAATTATGCGGAAAAAATACGTTATAAATATTTATGGTGGTAATCGTGCGCATTGAGCCAACGTGGAAAGATTGGCAGGAACTTATAGCAAAAGGAAAATAGGCGATCTGCGGGAAAATGCTCCATAATGGAGACACATTGACGAGGGGAAGGATTTTCAAGATGGTTATTCCCGTTATCGACATGGGGCTGCAACTACTCTTACTGGACTATTTACTCCGGTAATGCAACGGAAGTTTTTATCGCATATCCCGTAATAGTGTACGCAGTTATTGAATGTTAGCATGCACTTCTGGAGAGCATGGAGGGAAACGTGGGCAAGAAAGGGATACCTCAGATCAAAATATGGATTCGAAATTTGAATCGGATAAGGGTATCGTTGGCGTTTAAAATATGGGACGAAGCGGCGCAGATGTGGGTGAGGGGAAGGAGATCGAAACGGCTTAGAGAAGCAGTTTGGAGGAGGGGAAATAAAAGAAAGATCCATTTCGCCGGCCCGTCCTCTATAGACGCACTTAAAATTGAAGCGGGGAAATGTATCTTTTCGTATAAGCCGACAGAACGACTTTTTTCGATCGAGGAAAATAGGGTATAGGGAAAAAATAATAGAAAGAGAGAGGGATAAAAATTGCCATCGTACAAAGACATCCGGCAAAACCGCGATATAAATGGCGTCCAATTGAGGATTAAGGAATAAAATTACCGAAGTATATTGCCGATTGGATTGGAGACGAACCGGAGCGCTCGTCTGCGATATTGCACGCTCACGCTGCAGATATTAGGACTTAAGGAGAGAATATTCAGTCTTCACTAACTGTCTGGATTCAGCGGACAATCTGTTGAAAATGTTAACTGTTATTTTAAATATAGCAATCAGATCTTCGAAATGATTCGGCAAAGGTCGCTATTTACTCTTAATTTGAGACAATTTACGGAAAGATGTACTATTTTTTATCCCAGAAAAGCTGTTACTGCAAAGTTGTATCGGGAACAAAAGTTATTTTTCTAAGAAAAGCAATAAAAAAGAGTTGATTATCAGCTTAATTGGTGAAAAAGTACACCCTTCATCAGTGGACGTTCGAAAATTATGTGCGTGTCATTCGGAAATATGAGAGGATTATCTAACATAAGACAAAAGCAAAATATGTTTCGCCATCTCTCTCAATCCATTTTTATCAAAACAGATTGTCCGATATTTCTTTTTATCTAATGAATTTTTAAACTTGCTGCTAAAAATTGGAGTGATTTCTTGGTCATGTATTGGATAATGTGTTAGCAGAAATCGATAATCGGATGATTCGGGTCAATACTTGTTCCAAGAGTTTAGTTCGCTTTTGCGAACATAAAAGTTGAAATGAAAAACGCGTGACAATGAATTTTATTTACAGAGGGCAACAAATGGTACAAACAAACATTGGGCGGTCTCTGTAATACACTGCATTACCTGTATTCTGCGAGGAATCACTTGCACTTACATGAGTTGAAATTAGTATATACGATAAATTATTAATTTGTATTGATTTTCTAAATATCAGGATGTCTTTTAATCTTCCACAAAGGATTATAGGATTATATATATANATTAGCACTTGATTCATTTAACCTACTTGCTCGCAATTTACCTATAATAGAACGAAAGCATAAAAGGTTATCATAACCTCAGTGATTCAAATGCTAGATCACCTACTCTCACCCAAATTTGTAAAATTAATAAAATTAAATTAACTAAAAATCGAAGGCATTAGCGCTATAAGAAGACCAATAATCCATGACATCACTGATTTATACAAATGATTATGGTGATAAACTGCAACTATCATGATCTTATTAAAAAACTACGTTAGTGAGATAAGTTAAATATTTATACATTCAAGAAATAGAAAAGGTAGAAGGAGATGAAATAGGTTTCGTAATAACTTGCTACGACAAGGATATGAAAGAATGGAATTACATCTTCGCCTTTGCACCGAATGGGAAGTTTCTTGATGATGGCTGATCTGTGCTGAAACCGGTCGTATTCTAAATACATGTGAGGAAAAACATAAATATGATCCGTAGATATCCTTATAATGTATTTCCACTGATTAATGCCTGCACTACTGCTCTCATTTGTTACGACAAATCAGTGTGCATTGGCCAAATGCTTCAGAAGGCAGAATGGGAATTTCTAGAAGAGAGAAGATTTAAACATAAAATACATTTACGTTTTTAGGAGATACAGCCATATTATCCGTCCTCCGTGTTTAATAGGCCGTTCTGATTCTGCGAGAAAATCAGAGAAATAGATGCTGAAACTAGTCGTTTCAAATATTTATTTTTTTCATGAGGGATAGCTTAAGTAATTGATTAGAGAAATTGAGTCATGGTGCGTGCACCCCCTGCCATAGGCCAAAAGGCGGCTTGCTGGGTACATATGTAGATATAGATACGTGAATTCTTTGTATTTATTCTGGTAGAAAGAACGCTCTAAAGTAACTCCGGCATTTGAAGCGTAAATTGTTCGCTAAGAATTCCCAACGCATTCGTGTGATGGATCGAGATAAACGATTTTTCGGATGTTATTAAAGAAAGAAAGAGAATTGATTACGTTTTAAAAAATATCGCGAGAAATCTCCGCGATAGCGTTCCACTGGCGAGAGAACATTTCTGCTTCTCTTGAGAACCTGTCAAGTGGAAATCGTTTGGTCTACAGCGCAAGGAAAAATAAATCCTGCAGAACAAAACTGACTGTGAATTAATATCACTTCTTGATATTCCCCCTCCTCCACTCCCCTTATCGCAATTCCCTTCATTTCCTCAATCCTTTCCCATCACTCTATGTGTATCCTGACACGTCAACCTCTGCGCACCCCTAATTCTTTTGGTACCCTTTCTCTCGATATCCTTCTCAAAGAGATTTTCCTCTCCCTGACAATCCCTCATTCCATCCGGAGAAGCGTCTATATAAAGAGATATATATATTAATAAATAACTATTAATAACAATATATATAATAGCGCTAAAAACTGCCTGCGAGTAATTTCTTACGCTAATTTTATTGAAACTCTTCCTGTTTCCTTATATAGGGAGTGTGAGTTTCTTTCAATGTAAAAATTTCTTTAATCGCTCCGAATAGTGAAATTCCCGGTCGAAGTGCTTTTGAAATGCGCGAAACCAAGCAAACTGTTCGAATTAGATCAGATTGTCAATTATTTGAAATGCATAAAGTAAGGAACATCTGAATATTCGTTATGAAACTCCATTGCAATAAACTTATTAAATTCAAAAATTACACTAAAGCAATTAAATTTAATACTAATGTTTTGTTTTGACGATACGTTGTATGGAATTAATAGTGAAAAATTGCCATTATCCGAAATTATCATCCTTTTCAAAATTACTATAATTTGCTCGGATCCATTGGTAACTGCGCTCGTTTCGCTCTTTTGGCCTCTTTTTTGACAGAACCAAGTCTGCCACTTTCAACACATCTTCTTCAAGTAAAAAATGAATAAATGTTTTATTGCGGAGATGAAATTAGCGACACACGTGCATGTAACGCGATTGCCTGCAAAGGAAGAGGATTGACGGTTTTTCCCTTAAATGAGGCAAAATGCCAAGGCAAGGAACACAAAATGTGGCATCCCACAGAGGCTATCGGAGGACATAGTTGAGCGAAAGCGGAAGTGCAGGGGCGAACCGGAAGGGACAGTCGCTGGATATCTACCAACGGGACGCAGACGGATGCAGACGACAGAGACGCCTATTGACGTTCACTGGAATGAAAACGGCTCACTTCTTTTGAGAAAGACATTTTTTGCTGATTCGGATATAGATGCTGATTTAATATTAGGATCTTGCACAGACAGAAATGAATGGCGATGCATTAGAGTTTCAGTATCTTATGTACGTACCACACATTATTCGGAATAACTGTCTGCTAAATGGTATAATAGCTTCTTAAATCTTTCTATCAATCAGATTAATTTCCGTAGGCGACTTGCAATGAACACTACCGAAATTATTAAGGAATAATAAATTATATTTCTAAGACCCCGAGAAAACGGCCTGTCTGAATCTAGAGAACGAAGTGTACTTTCAAAAACCGTATATTTTCTTGAAAAAATGCTTTAAAAGGAACATCTATCAGACCTCTAACGATCACAATTGTTTAAGTTGAAAGTTTCAAGAGATAATAGCAATTCCTCCACTCATTCTATTATCAGAGGCGTTGATTTTAAGATGTTTTAATTTTAAGACTTCAAAAAGATAAAATCTGCGCGTACATCCGCCATAATTATACGCGAATCGTAAATTGGAGAGAAATCGATTTTTCCTTCCTCCAGAATTACCCAATTCCCATCCATCAGACGGAAAATTATTCATTCTCCGCCCTTTTCTCAACAAAAAATACGACAGCCTCGATATGAAAATTAATCTCCGTTCCTCTACGCGCCATTTGAAATTGTGCTACGGAGATAGCGCGAGGAGGGAATTCATCTCTTCGCCCTCCTCCGCCACCAAACTCCTTATCACTATTCATCTTATCCGTTCATCTTCCTGACCACGCGCCCTTTTATTTCCATTCTCTTACACTCACTCGTCTTGTCGACACATCTCTTATCTCTCCTAACACATTCTCAACTACTTCAACTGCAAAGGGCTGAGCCCTGAAAGTTGCTAACCAATTGAATGTTTTATTATCATTGTTTTTCTTCAATCTTCGTTTCCTCGTTTCGTTACGTTATTTTGTCAGTTTTTTAACTATCACTATGAAGCAATCAGCTAAAAGTTTAATTTTGCTTCAATTTCCATTTATGAATATATTGAAATTTCTATGCATAACTACTCACAAAATGGTGTATTTCAATTTAGTTTACATTTGATATTCACGTAGTTCCATATTCAACCCCTCCAGAATAGTCCATCTTCCTCGGTACGTTAGCATTCCACCTGATAATAGATGAACAATTTTATAAATATTTAAAATTATTAAATCGAAGGGTTTTGGATTCCTATGAAATTAAACTTGTATTCCCTTCAACAAATTTTCCATTACATTAGCACTTGATTCATTTAACCTACTTGCTCGCAATTTACCTATAATAGAACGAAAGCATAAAAGGTTATCATAACCTCAGTGATTCAAATGCTAGATCACCTACTCTCACCCAAATTTGTAAAATTAATAAAATTAAATTAACTAAAAATCGAAGGCATTAGCGCTATAAGAAGACCAATAATCCATGACATCACTGATTTATACAAATGATTATGGTGATAAACTGCAACTATCATGATCTTATTAAAAAACTACGTTAGTGAGATAAGTTAAATATTTATACATTCAAGAAATAGAAAAGGTAGAAGGAGATGAAATAGGTTTCGTAATAACTTGCTACGACAAGGATATGAAAGAATGGAATTACATCTTCGCCTTTGCACCGAATGGGAAGTTTCTTGATGATGGCTGATCTGTGCTGAAACCGGTCGTATTCTAAATACATGTGAGGAAAAACATAAATATGATCCGTAGATATCCTTATAATGTATTTCCACTGATTAATGCCTGCACTACTGCTCTCATTTGTTACGACAAATCAGTGTGCATTGGCCAAATGCTTCAGAAGGCAGAATGGGAATTTCTAGAAGAGAGAAGATTTAAACATAAAATACATTTACGTTTTTAGGAGATACAGCCATATTATCCGTCCTCCGTGTTTAATAGGCCGTTCTGATTCTGCGAGAAAATCAGAGAAATAGATGCTGAAACTAGTCGTTTCAAATATTTATTTTTTTCATGAGGGATAGCTTAAGTAATTGATTAGAGAAATTGAGTCATGGTGCGTGCACCCCCTGCCATAGGCCAAAAGGCGGCTTGCTGGGTACATATGTAGATATAGATACGTGAATTCTTTGTATTTATTCTGGTAGAAAGAACGCTCTAAAGTAACTCCGGCATTTGAAGCGTAAATTGTTCGCTAAGAATTCCCAACGCATTCGTGTGATGGATCGAGATAAACGATTTTTCGGATGTTATTAAAGAAAGAAAGAGAATTGATTACGTTTTAAAAAATATCGCGAGAAATCTCCGCGATAGCGTTCCACTGGCGAGAGAACATTTCTGCTTCTCTTGAGAACCTGTCAAGTGGAAATCGTTTGGTCTACAGCGCAAGGAAAAATAAATCCTGCAGAACAAAACTGACTGTGAATTAATATCACTTCTTGATATTCCCCCTCCTCCACTCCCCTTATCGCAATTCCCTTCATTTCCTCTATCCTTTCCCATCACTCTGTGTGTATCCTGACACGTCAACCCCTGCGCACCCCTAATTCTTTTGGTACCCTTTCTCTCGATATCCTTCTCAAAGAGATTTTCCTCTCCCTGACAATCCCTCATTCCAATTTTTACGACCCTTATAAGTTTTTCTTCCACCCGAGCCATCCATTTAAGGCACTTTTCTCGGAGGAATTACGCGGAATTCTTCGATAGCTTTTCTTTGTTCGCCTCACTCCATTGCCTGATTCATCCCCACACAGTTGAGATGAGAAGGAAAAAAACTTCAGTCAAGCAAGAGAAATAAATTAGGGTTCATTTCCCTTTAAATATCTCAAAAGAAATTGAAATTTTAAATCGTATAAATCAGATTATTGAAATAATTTTCGGTTTCAAAACTTCAAAGATTTGCATGGGTTACGCGAAATTCCATAAGTTGAAACAGTTCGGATTTAATCAATCATTGAAAGGTATTGAAAATATAACGCCTTTAGTGACTGAATTCTATACCTTTTGGGCTAGACCTCTACACTAGAGACTTCGTATCTTTTCCGAAGATTTTTTGTTTAACGAGCATTTGAGGTACATTTACCATGCCTCATATTTCCAATGTAACTATCAATCAGTATTAGTTATTCTCTCTCATTTACAATATAGGTTTAAGTGCTAAGCAAATAAATGTACTCCTATATAAGTTGCTCAATGATAAACGATTTGCCACTTATGTATGTACAGGTGGAGTCTGTGGCTATTTTGATGAGTTCGACGGTTCTCACTATCAATAGGGTATCGAAGCTACTGAACACCACTGTGAAAAGTGTATTAAGCTGAAAGGAGAATATGTTAAGAGCTGAAGAAATATTTTCCAAAATGTATTGTTTTTATTCTTACCTAGGTCGGGTATTTCTGGGACTACCCTCGTAAGTGGACAAAATCAGTGTTAGTTGATACTTTCAATCTTTGAATTTCAAGAACATGCACGCGTTATATTTAGGACGGTCAGCTGATTGCCTCGTCACAGTGACTCTCGAGTCAGTTCGAATGTAAGGAGACAACGATCGGAATAATATTGCAACCGAAACTCAAGCGCCACCGCGAAATTAATCCTAAAATCGCACGGACCAAATCCCGTTAAGTTCGTCGCTTTCTACTTTGGATCTGTTATTTTTGGTCGCGTTTAGCAGACCGAGATAAAAACGGGGTCCGCAGGGTACAAAGCCTAACTCTGCGGATTAGGGGAATTATGCTTGCCTATCGAGGGACTGCCGAGCATACCCAACTTGTGGCTTACGAATTGCTATAAAGCACGAAACAAAAGACTCCATCGCGCATGCGCCGTGAATTTCCGGGAAAACTTGGAAACTAAATTTGCCCTCATTAAACAGATTACAATCCATCGTTCTTGGTACTGTTAGAAGCTCACCATTTCCCCAGTCCAGAGAAGTTATTTGATGTTGGTCTATTGTAGCGAAATGCTTCCGTTGAATTTCACTATTACCCACTGAAAATAGACTGAATTTCTCAAGTTACTTGCTTGAAATTCATCCGAATTCTCGCGAATCGTGGCAATTAGTTTTAATGAAGTGGTGAATTCAATAGACGATGTTTTATTAAAGAGAAAAATGAAATGAAAACATAAGGTAGATAGAGTTATTTTAGTCATATCCCTAGTCCATAGAACAGTAGCAATTACTAGAAATTGAATTTATATTAATCAGTTGCCAATTAACTGCAGTGAAATTGAAGAGTATCGTGCATCAAAAGTATGTCTCAAGAGATGAAATTTCGAATCGCTTCTACGAAATTGCTGTGATATGAAACAAATATTTTTATATTTGAAACAAATATTTTAAACAACTCAAACAAATAGAAATTTAGTGGAAAATGTTTTCTTTCCGTTGATTCATAATATGAGGTCCTATGTTTATATTGCTTCATTAATCATTTCTCAAATTGTATAACGTATTTTCGTTTGTATTTTCATTTTCCAAATGTTCTCAACGTTTCAGAATTGGTTGTAAACAAAAGCGTTTTAATAGAAAAAATGTTTGTCGTTCATTATTTAGTTGATACAATTTAAATCGCAATTTCAAAGGTCTGGATTTGATTGCATTTTATTGGATCGCTTTCTCGATCTTTTTGTCTTACGATACGCAATTTATAATATTTGTTGACAGATATTTTGCAGTATATGGGTCAAATGTTATAGTATACGCATTCTCGATTGAGAATTATTAATGCCATAGACTACACGTCATCAATGTCATCGAAGAAATGAAAAAGTTTAAAGTTGGATATGATTTATTCGGACAGTAGTAGATATTTTAACCAAAGTGATTTAGAGATTCGCATGAAAAACCAGGAACATTGATGACACGGGTAAGAACCACGGTTCATTTAGAGTTTATTTGATACTAGTGTAACCAGTGTATATAAAAAATAACAATTGATGGCTATTGCAGGAATGCTGGTAAATATATTAATGATTTATAAATATAAATAACAAAGTCATCAGGTCGATGAGTGGTTGAATTTTCATTTTCTAAACTTTTAGCGATCAACAACACTGGAGAATGTATTGGGCGTAATAGCCAAGATGAGGAGTGAGGTATTTTTTCGTACTTGTAAACCTGGAAGCAGAATACAGATGGTAGAAAATGAAAGTTATGATCGTTTGAATAGCATTGCCATAGTATTCAATTAAGCAATAGAAATGCCATAATCGTAAGCACATATATAGTAACTTTCATTGTACCACAGCCATTAACAAAACAAAAGTGAATGAACTTTTCTTAATTATATATCCAACGTCTTATATAAGGCAACGGTTGCGGTTCAGTCGTTGGCAATACCGAGTGCGAGTCCCACCGCAGTCGGGGTTTTCTGGTTAGGGAATGGACTCATCAATATTATAATAAAGAATGAATTGGATTCTACTTGATTCCATTACAGATGTTATTGTTATTATTAATAAAATCCCATCCAAAATGTATTACCACATATGCACCAATACAAGTCTTGGTCTTCTTTGCGCGGAAAAGAGTGCGTTGAAGGCTTAAAAAAATAAACGTTTTGTAAATGATCGGATCAATTGAAAAATTATTGATCTTGTTTAACCATGATTTACCATGTAAATATATTTCAACCTATAAGGAGCAAAAATGATAGATGCACATAATAAAATTGTAGATGCAGGATGTAGGCATAAAATATACACCACTCCTTGAAAGAGTGTGAATGCATAATTCCGGTAAACAAATCTCAAAAAAATGAAAAGCAAAACTTCGATACATGACGGAAGCGAAAATAATTCGAGCAGGCGATCAGACTGAAAAAATAAACGAAATCAACTGAAGAGAGGACACTTCTGACTGCTCGCTTAGCATTACAGCCATGGACATGCGGAAGGACATTAATTTCACCAAAAATATACGGAAGTGTATTTCCCCTCCGGCAATTCCTCCTCTTTGGATTCGATCCCTTGTGATGGATTGCTAAAGGGAAGAATCCCCTACCAATGAATGAGATCCAGAAAAGGATATCCTGCGGATTTTTCTATGCGAAATGGGGAGGGTGATGACAATGCGAAGGAGAATGGGAAGAGGAAATGGAGAAAAGATAGACGAGGAAACAAGAAATATTCTCAAACAAAACGTAGATTGAAAGTAGCATTTGGAAAATTGGTGGTTGAGGAAATGCCTTAAAGAAAAATGGACCAAATACTAAATTATGTCACAAATTTCTTGATGACTGAAAACATTTCAGTTCAACTTTTGGAGTATATTGATATCCTGCTAATACTTACAGTATTTTGGTATTGAGAAATGTGCTTTTCATTCACTTTTCTCTCAGCCTTGATAAGGACTGTGACCGCATAAAAATTTCTGAGGCAGAAGTGATGCTGAATAATGGCATTTATTTTGTAAACTAGTCATTGAAATAGAATGACATGGAAAGAGGGCAATGCTGTTCATTGTACTCTTGCCTGTACATTGCTCTTTCATCGACTCGTTCCATACACTTAATTGATGTCGAAAGGAAGGAAAAATTATATCACTGCTCATCTTTACTGATTACTTCTGGGCTTGAGGTAGCCAATGGAAGGGATTGCCACACTCATATTTGCGAAGGGACCTATCGGTTGCAAAGTCGGTTAAAACTTTATAGATTAGACTTTAAATTAGATTTTCACGGAGAAGAAAAGGAGAGGTGACCTAAGTTTAGTGATTTAGTTAGCGTCATTAAAGAGAACATCTTCCTAAATAATTATAACTAAGATTTAATTACTGATCCATCTAAAAATAGAACATGTATAATGATTTTAGTAAACGCTAAAATATACGACTATCCAAATATCTTACACACGGTGATGACTAATAAGATAAGACAAATAGGGTACCATGCAGTACCTTTTATTGAATTACTATAGTATTATTATAATATGATACATAGATATAAAAGTATTAACGAATTCCGGGTTCATCCCCGATGAACTATTTTTCAAAACGACTGAGTTTTAAAGTTTCACAATATGATCACACATCATAATACAGTAACATCATAATGAAAACTACAGAGAAATGGAGGATCGTCAGTGGTACATACTTAAGAAGGAAGAGAAAAGGAATTATAATGAATGCTATTTTAATGGAACTAATTCTTTCTTTCGCAGGTAAGCAGAATATCTGATTTAAATGGTCACTGATTGCAATGCGCCCGACACAAATAAGCGTAAGTACAACTGCATGACTTTTATTTGAATGAACATGTAAATGTCTCTAAAATATCAGACGAGTACAGAAGATATTCAGGAAATCTAAGATTTTAAAGTTATAACTTATAGAAAAAATCCGTTCCCTTATAACTTTTATCAAAACTTTGTTGTTTTTATTATAATCATGCTTGCCTTGTAAGCATTAAAAGTTATGTATACATCAAAGTTAATTATTTTGATGCAATAATTATCGATAAAGTAAATTGTGTTTATTGAAAATCACCAAAAACCGAAATACCTTACGAAAATAGTAACCCGATGCAAAGCTTACTCTTACTCTAACATTTAGTACTGAAGAATTTTGGCAATAACCTCATAGGTTTAGGGTAAGATTTATCTTTATGTAAGATGACATTAAAAAGGTTTCTTCTAACATATTTGTTTGCACAGTACACTTTGCACTCAATACGAAAGGAAAGCAAAGTGGGAATCTGTTTTTGAAAACTCATTTAATGTAATTAAACTAACGAAAGTCTGAACTGAAGGCAAATGTTTTAGAAAGGTTTCTTCTAACATATTTGTTTGCACAGTACACTTTGCACTCAATACGAAAGGAAAGCAAAGTGAGAATCTGTTTTTGAAAACTCATTTAATGTAATTAAACTAACGAAAGTCTGAACTGAAGGCAAATGTTTTAGAAAAGTGGCGTCGAATGTCATATTCTTAAAGACACCTTAGTACATCGATGAGTTGGGTGGTTAATCAAAATCTTAGAAATATCAGCGCTACAAACGGATTTATGAGAGCGATTTTAGGGAATCTAAGAAAGAAATTCAGAGTTATCAGCTGGATTAAGAAATACCAGTGCACTTTCCGCAGAAGACTGAAAATAATAAATCTTCTCTTCCTGTATTCATTAACCGCATCATTAATACACAGAAATGCGACTAATAACAATCTGTACATAGAAAGGAAAATTCACGCAAAGGCAGGTGAAACAGAACTCTATTGAATGGCAAAGAGGGAAGAGCGGTGATCTGGAAGAGCTTGGATTGGGATTTTGCGGCAGGAAGGAAACGATCGCAGGAATGGGTATTGAGGAATTCCTATCGAAGGGAATGAAGACGGAGGAAGGAATGGAGATAAAGAAATGGACCCAAAAAATGGAAGAAAGGGATGATAAAGAGAGAAGCGATGAAAACTGTGGGTACGTGCGGAGATATGGAGAATTGGATATGTACGCGGCGAAGCTGTTAAACGAGGGGAAACCTACTGGGTTTGATCGGAAAGGCCATTGGGAAAGATTAAAGAGAACACCGCCTCTGAAAGCAGCTGTTCTCCAATTGCAAACGGACTGTTTTGCTTCGCTCCATTAACTTTTTATTTGACAAATTCAAACAAAGAATCAAAGACCGATTAAATGCACGTTTGCAGTAACCGATTCATCACTTATTCTTTTCACATATTTAAGCTGATCCTTATACGACGGAAGCACCTAAAAGCATTTAATTGTGTAGATTACTCTGTGTGATGATAGATTTGTTCATAGATCCATGAGGAAATTCACCTAGTAGTACAGCAAAGTAGTTTCAGAAAGCATTCACTGAATTAAATAAAGCTAACGAGGACAACAATTGTATGCAATTGGACAGCTTCTATAGAATTATATGTGACGGTCAATTCCTTCTAGACTTCATGGTTAATACAGTAACATTCTCTTATGACTAATTTTATATCTAAACAGGAAGTTCCGATGAGTTGTGCCTAGAAAATAGAGCACTCCACATTTAGTTGAGAGTACGCGTTGCTACGTAGCCTCATTTTCCGTATATTTCGCAGTGAGAAGCACGGATCGGTACGGCCAAATGCTGCAAAATGTTCATTTGTAGTTTAGTTTGATCATTTCTGATAGAGAACTATGGAATCCTTTGCCCCGAAATTTTCGAGTTATGCATCCCAAGAAGCGATCGCCAGCTAAATCTCACACTCTCGAAATCATTTATATTCGAGAATATGAATGTAATCTTTAAGTTACGAAATTATTCCAGAAACTATTTTACTTGTTGAGTTATTAATTTCTTGCTTTCTGAACTTCCGTCAATACGGTGAACTTGTATCTTTGTTAAGGGCCATACATAAAAGTACTTTCGTCGAAACATCATGAAATTGGCGAAAATATATTGCCTTTTCCTATTCTTTCTCTCCTCTACACCTTCGTTGGAAAACTTCCATCCATCGATTTTGGAAGATTGCGGAAATTCATATCGATTAATCTGTCAGGATACTGAAATAATCCTCTGCACAATTGATTTCCTCCACTTTTAAGAACCTGAAAGAGCTAATGGAGTTAAATATAAAGGGAATTCTTCAACTGAGCTTATCGAGGCGGAATGGCTGTCCGCCTTTGAGCGACGCTTGCTTATCTGAGAAGAAGAACGCGCTATGGAGCTCACGAAAGAGCGATTGATTGATTATTTCGGCTTAGCGTCAATTCACGTCCAGTTGCGGCTATCATAAGCGACTGATCGCCAATGACGAACGATGATACAGTGGCGTTAGGACATCAGTCGATTAGCCGATGGAAAATGTTGAATACATTCGCGATATCGGTTAGTTATTCCAACGGCGCATTAATTAACGTTCGAACGATGAAAATATAATCGTTTCCGCAGAAATACGAGAAATTAAAGAACAACATCGCTCTACCAAACGCCGGAATATCATTCTCTATTTGTAATCCCTTTTCGATCATTCGATATGCAAAGTAATCCAATAAAAGACAGAACGAGTTCGTAGCAAAAACCGCCGCGATTTCATTCCGTTCGGAAAACGTTAGAAAAATATGAAAAATGCAAATTTATTTTACGGCCAACTGTGTTCCGAGATAAACGGAATCCTTCCATTTCCATTGCTATTTCACAGTTTTGACTTTTGCTACAGAATGCATTGCAAATGAAACTTTTAAGCAGAATGTTGAATCCGATTGCACTCCTATCTCAAGTTCCCACATGCACATCTGCATTTTTACAGTTGATTACTCTGTTTTTGATTCTTTGAAGGATTTCTCAATTATTCCGACTAAATTCCTCATTAGATTTATAGTTAGTGATTCTCTAGGTCATTGGACTCGTTAAACAATATTCCTAAATCACTAGAAGAAAAATACTCCTTCTTCATTAAAATAGAGCCATAAATACAAAACAACACCCTTAAAATCTCTTATCTCATTGTAAGTAAATGATTTTAATTTGAAGGATTGATTCATGCTGCGATTTAAAATATCTCATTATGCGCTTGAAAGATGTGAGTTTCTTTTTCTCTCGGCTATTTTTAGAAAAAACATCACTTTATGTTCTGATACCCTTCAATTCATTCTCGTCGAATAAATACTCCAATTTCTGCGAAATACGAAACTCAATTCTCATTATTATTGAAAATACTAACGAATACAAAAGTGAAGTATTTAAGAAGCCATAACTGTAGAACAGATTTTACGAAATTGCCTGGAATGTCAAGCACTCCTCCAATCTATATCTCTCATCCTTTCAAGAGGGAATGCGGCGATTAGGGGAAGGGAGTGAGGCTGTTAGCTTTCCTCACTGAGCAAAAATCATGAGAGTAAAATGCTCAAGTAAGATCACCCAAATGACTCTTTTAAGTAGTAAAAAATATTTGAGAATGGGAGGAAAACATTTTTTTTCGAATTTCTCGAAAACATTCAGCATAAATATGCGGACCAAATGTTCGTCACTCGTCGACCAGTCTTAAAAATGTAAAGAATCGGTTGTCTCATTCCTTCAAAACCATTTGCAATGATTTCCTGTCACGTAATCGAGGAACTGTGCTCCATCAGAAAACTGGAAAAATAAATTCAAATACCGTTATACAGATTTATAAAAAACTAGATTTCCTTTCGCGAAAACTTGTCATTCCCATATGCTTATATTCAAAATTTAATTAAGTAATGCTTGTGAATACATTTATTCTGTAGTACTTTATAATTCCTTTTAATAAGGGAAACCTCTAAATTCTTATTAGCTGTTGTGCCCGTCTATCTAAAAAAGCTTCTTCTGTATGATAGATTAATCTCGGCACTTTAGAAATTTTATTATAAATATTATGTATGTACATTTAATTACATTTTAAATCATACTCTTTTGCTGAACACAAAATACAACATCTCCATTAATACCCTCTAAGCCGTCTTCCTGCGTGTGGCACGGGTTGTAAACACCGATCGCTTAAGCATACATAAAGTACTACAAAAGGTACTACATTTACTTATTGTTCTCGCGTATCGCTCGCGGAAAGAATGAGCTCCTAAAACGACTTGTCCTCGCATACATTTATTTTATTTACTAACATTGTCGGATCTGCCGAATTAGCAGAAGGGGGTTGCATAATACCAATTACGTCTTCTGCAAATTCACTTTCTCTGACACTTTATCAAGCAGTCGCTGCCTAATCTCCTTTTTCTCGAGGATTCCCAACCTGCGTCTGAGAGAATTTGCGTAACGCTTGCTTTGTATATCGTAACATTTCTTACAAAATTGTATCGTTGTAGGCTTACTCGAGTTCGCGAGCATACTTTTCATTCGCTGTTTCCCATACACTTTTCTCATATTCCAGATGGGGCCTATCACTAAGGTGAAAGAACATCGCTCTCTAATCATTATCATCGCATCTACGTACAATTCATTTTATTAAATAAACATTTTTAGTTGCTTTACCGCATATTTTTCGAATATGTGTGCTCCAGTTTAAGTTATTTGTAAAGGTGATTCCGAGACATTCAACTGAGTCGATTACATTTATATTCATTCGACAAATGTTTTTCTATTAATTTACTTCTTGAAAGAGTGAGCCATCAACCATGAGATTATTTTCTTTTCTGCGTTGTTACCGCAGGAGAAGCGAGACATAAGATAGAAAATGTTGCTCTTGCTTACGAAATTAAGAGCGTATTTGGCAGTAAGAAAATACTAAAGTATCCCTCCAAACCCGTGAAAAGTGTGTCCTATCTCCAGCTGATACATTGAGGTCGCTTTATTTTGGATAACTGGTTTATCATTGTTAATCGGTAACAAAAATACTATGGGAAACGAAAAAATCTATTTGATTTTATTTGAGATGAGTAATAAATGAAGAGTAAATATTTATAACTTTAAAGTATCTCTGGTCTTGATATCTCGAGCAGAGTTTTTTGAGGAATCAAACACAAAGTTCTTCGGCCAAACTCAGCACCCTACACTCATTGCTAAATTTTGATGGGAAAAGGGAGAGCTTGCGTTCAATAGAAGAAAGAGCTCGCTATTCTGCTATTCGGGCATAGATCAACGCACTTGCATAACAAGTACTCCCTAGAGAACCCACTTGATACTCGGATAGAGAAGACATTTATCTCGCAGGAAAGAGAGCCAAAATTTCCAAATCCTCGAAAGGATTACCGTAATCCACGGACTATAAGATTCCATACAATTCGTCCCCGAATCGATCGAAGAATGGATGTGTGGGGAGCGCATCGAAGAACAAAATATGCCTTTTATCGGAATAATAGGGGGCCAAGTGGAAGTATATTCGGTCACATAAATATTCGCTCGCATTTTGAGGGTTTAAATTGACGACAAGGGGACCATAAAAACCCGGCCCCATTTATCAACCCACGCGAGCAAAAATATACGCGGGGAATAAAAAATTCATACGAGAAGAAGCAGCTGGAATAACGCGATCCGGACCAACCTTTTTACGTAGGATAAGATTCGTGGCGCTTATAAGAGGTTCCCAATGCAGGAGAAAAGGATTCGAGAGGGCATTAGGGACGACATTCGTGTGCTAAAGGTGTCGGTTGGAATCTGACCAATGGGGATCCGTCTCAGGTTGTCCGTTATCACAGTAAACCATCGCTGGCAGATGAGAATGAGGAAATAGATGGAGGTACCAGCTGGCAAGCAGCTGACATTTTTTGACTGCGGAAATCAAAATAACAATAAAGCGGTAAACGAATTAATTTATTCGAGTCGGGAAAATATTCCGAACACCAATATTCTGATTGAATTAAAGAGGGTTTGAGTTGGTGTTCGAGAAACAGCAAAGACTGCAATCGCAGTCGAAATATCTCCACTGATACTGAAAAGGTACAGAGTAAGAGAAGTATACAAAATGTAGAGGACGTGGGAAAGATATCAGAACACAAGTGGCTATTACCTATTAGTTATTATTTAATACACTCGTAAATTTCCTCTTGTAATAGGCAATGTTATATTAGCCATATTTAACAGAAAAATGGAAATTAATATATATTTAATTTTTTTTTAAATGTAATTTGAACAGTTTTCGTGAGTGTATGGACGATACGGAAGAAAGGGTATTATATAGAAGTTTTCTCGCTTATGAAGTTTAAAATAAAGACTACAATATACATTTAGGAGTTCAAAACTAAATTGAAAATGGACAGTTCGAAGATAATGATAATATTGGAGTTAAAATTAATATCAATCACTAGAAATATATAGAAAGATAGTTATAATAAAGATATAGTAGGAGAGAATAAAATGCAACACGCAATCTAAATCCACAGATGACTGAAACGTAGTTGAACATATTCTAAGAGGTAAGCGTACTTGATCATACTCTAAATGAATTTCTGCAAGTTTTAACAAAGATTAATTAAATTAAGGTTAAATATGGGGACGCTATTGGAAGAAAGAATTTGTCCGATTTTCCTGGCAATAAAATATCGAAAGCATAAATTCAGCATTGTGAGAAATACAGAGCTCCCATGAGAGTCTTATTATGAATACAGATACAATATCAATCCTTCATAAAACTGACGTAAGCATCTGAGAGAGGCGTATTATATACTATCTTAGAAGAGTGTTAGAGACACAGAGGCGCTTTTATTATAGAAAGGGCATAGTTAACATGAAGAATGCGAGGATAGACGTATAGATTATGACGGCAATGGGATTCTCCCGCTTGAGAAATGCTCAGCCAGGAACGAATGACTGCGGTTAAGTGCGGAAGGTTCGAATCCGACGTCCACATCAACTTCTCCTGAAATTTCCGAAGGGTTAAGTGTAGGTGATGTTTAATATATGGATTTTTTTTTGACGCCGTCATGGTGCGTCTATAGGGGAAAATATTATAGTTGAATGATCTCTAAGTAAACTACGCCTACTGAAAGCTTTAGTAACATATTTTAGAAATGCGCAAATCTGCTATTTTTCTTGCTATCTTCAGAAAGATTAAAATTTTTTTCTATACATCCGGTAAAAAAGGAATCTTACTCAACTTATCCGACTGAGTGACACAGTTTTCGTTGAAATATATTGCAAAATTACAAGCAACCTTGGTCTAACAAACGACCCTTTCCAAAATCCTCAAATTTCGAATCATTCGTGGTCGAATTCGAGGCTCGTGCAGAGCCACCCTCCATGTAACACTCCTCGACAACATTCTGGAAAAAATGTCCCACAATATCACATTTATCCCGGCCTCGAGGTATAAAAGCCCTATCCTTTCCTCATTAGTATCCATAATTACTAAAAATCTGCAATATGGCAACTGAAAAGCTTGAGTTTAAGAAGCGCATTTTAGGTAGATGCGATGAGATTAGTTAGAGAGCGATGTTTTTCACCTTAGTCAGGCCCCATCTGGAATATGCGGAAAGTGTATGGGATCCAGCGAATGAAAAGTATGCTCGCGAACTCGAGTAAGTGTAAGGCGATACAATTTGGTAAGAAAATTTACGATAAGAAAGCAATCGTTACGCAAATGCTCTCAGACGCAGGTTGGGAATCCTTGAGAAAAAGGAGATTAGGCTCCGACTGCTTGATAAAGTCAGAGAAAGTGCATTTGTGAAAGCATTAATCGTTTGATACAACCCCCTTCTGCTACTTCGGACAATCCGAGTGTAAAATAAGAGAAATAGATGCGAAGACAAGTCGTTTTTCGGGACTTATTCTTTCTGCGAATGGTACGCCATAACAATAAGCTAATTTAGCAGCTTAAATGATCAGAGTTTGCAACCGGTGCCACACGTCTAAAGGCGGCTTGCAGAGTATTTATGTAGATGACCCCTGAAAATGGTTGCTTGTATGCAGTATTTCGTATCGGGTGATTCTTGGAAGGTAAGTAATTCCGATAGTCCGTCATTTCCAGAGCTGGTCACAGACATAAATCATCTTTAGATTCCCTTGTTCCAATTTCTGATTCAAAAGCTATTCCGAATAAAATGGCGATGTTAATATTTTAGTGATTTCTCATCAACAATGTCTCGAATAAGTATCTACCTGAAACAGCATACACACTTTTTATCGCTTACACAAGAGGTGGAAAATGTTTTTTCGAATGGAACAATTGTTCTATGTGTAACTGTCAGACTCTACTGGGTTGGCGTATTGCATACATAAATAAAGTTTATCATCGAAATTATAGGAAGGAAAAAATGCAATCGCTTAATATACCGCGTTAGAATAATCTCAGTTCTGCCTTCCACTGATGTGATAAACGAGGTTGACTAATAAGTATTCAAAGATGCGTGTTTTTCAAGAAACGAAGAGTACCTCGCATGTTGCATAAAGACCGCAGGTTCCTCAATTCCGATCAACACGATTAGTGTGTTCGTAGTACATGTCTTAAAGCGGCTCTTTCTCTCCTCCTCTCTATTTCCTGCCTTCTTTTACCCTCTTATCCATTCCGTCTCCTCGCCATATTTCTCCCACACTCCATTTATCTCTCCCCTGTAAATTTCTCTATCAATCTCCCCCACGAAGCGCATATTCCGTCCACGGAGGGCCTGACAACCAATCATCGGCGTGGCAAGTGCAAGGGGCCGAGACGAGATACAAATGTCCGTTGCCGAGTGGGATGATGTAGGGAAGGGGACGCAAGAACCGAGCATTCGAAACAGTCCGTTGAAAGATGCGTTTCTCGGAATTGCCATTGCGAAAAATCGGAAAGCTACGGCTCACTTTTCACGAATATGAGGGATACTGCAAATTATTAATTTTTTTAATCGTGAAAACGAAAATAACGATTGTCTTTTAACGCATTTAGAATCTCATTCATCATTGTTTACATATCACCGATGTCAACCTCGATTATGGAGTTTCTAGAAGTATACACCTGAAAACCTCCTGATTTCTCTTCTGACAACCCGAAGTCGTTCAGCAGCAAGAGTAAATCACTTATAAAGGTAACAGCATTTCTGAAAATTTCGGGTTCAAATGCAATTTTGTGACTAAAGGATAATGCCACATGATTCAGGATTAGCATAAAACATGTAGATTAAGGTTAGAAAACTATACCTAGGGCTTTTGCGCTTAAATTGTATTATATGTAAGTGAAAAAAGATGAAATTCATGTGGATTAATAAGGGATTTAAGGTTTTTTTTCCGGATTTATACCAGCCTTTCATTATAGGAAGGTTCTTGAATGACGTGAAAATAAGTCAGTCTACCTTCCATTTTCAATCCAAATAAATAAAAGCTTATTTTTATCCATAATCCGCAATTACGATATTGCATTCGAAGTTTTCTGAGTATTGCTTAAACTGATTGAGAGGCGCAATATTTTTGTATATGTCAGTACCCTGCAAGCCGCCTTTGGCATGTGGCAGGGGGTGTTACTGTACTTCCTCAATCGATTACTTTCGCGTATCTTTTGCGGAAAAAATGAGTTCTTGAATCGATTCGTTTTAGCATCTATTTCCCTGATCTTTCTCGTAGTATCACAATGGCCTATTTACAATGGTGAACGCATTATATCGGCTACATCATCTCATTTGTGATACATACTTACGAGCAATAAGCATGAAAATTCTTTTTATAGAATTAATAAGGAGTGGCCAAGTTAATGCCCCTGTTCAGCAGCACTTATCAAATTTAAATTAGCTCAACCAAAAGTAGAATTGTAAAATCATAAATAAATCACGCAAGTTCCTCTATTCTGAGCAAAAATACAAAAATAAAATCCAATTTATCGAGGATATTCAAGCAATCCCCCAGCCACGCAATACAATTATACTTTAATACCTCAGGAAACGCTAATAAATAGGAAATTGCTCCTTTATCAATAGTAACAATTACATTAGTAGTTTTCACCAATTCTCGAAAGTTCTTTCCGACTGATTGCTTCTCAGAATTGACAGTCTCCTTTCAGCTCAATCAGAAATCGCCATCCTCTTTTTCCTTTGAAAATTCCTTCGACATCCAGACATCATCAGCTCCCTCCCTCCGAACGAAGCAGATTAAATAGCGTCTTTTATTTTAATCGAAGCCACCCACTCTCAGCGTCAATGGCTCTTTCCAAGTAATCTCGGAAACTGAAATCAGATCGCCACAGGATTTTGCATCCCCAATTCCCGCAACATCTTTCGCTTCAGTTTCCTTGTCAATTCTGCTTCCACTTCTCCTCTCTATTTATTCCTGACATTCCCATTTCCCTTCGACTGCTTTCTTCGCCCACAGGTCTCCAGCGATTTCTTTCGCGCAACTACTCAGCCTTGACGGATATATCCGTTTCCCCTTTATTTGATGAGGCTTATGATCTGTGAAAATCATAAAAACTGTACATCGCAGGCTCTCACCGCGGTATTTCATCCCTAACAATGTTTGTCGGGAAATTCTGCGTAATCAGTTTTGAATCTGCTGCATGAGCGAAGTGAGTGCCTCTTCGTGTTGTTATATTTCCCGTCTCCTTTTTGACTTATGTAATTTATGATTTTTAAACGTCGATATTTAAAACTCGTCACGCAGAATCACCCAAAAAACATTATTATCATCCATAGAAACCTAACCCTTAAGCTAGCACTTTGACGTCTGCTAAAATTTAAAGTCTAGGAAAGTATAGTGTTACCGAACGTCAAAGTGATGAAATGCTGCATGAAGGATGTACTAAAAGAAAGTACAGCCAAATAACCTCCGATAAAAGAAATTATTTTTATTTGATTCGTTTCCAAAATGAGAGCCAATAGTTCCTCCTGAAAAACCTTTTGACTCATGAAGTTTGCGTGCTACAAATAGTTTTCATCGGCTTATCTTCACAAAAAGCGGAAGAATATTGCCTTTTTGGGTTACAAATTGACGAATAAATACTTCACGTTTGAAATTATTCGTCGTCACTCGTCTAAGAATAATATCTTATATCAAAGCAAAGATATTAATTCAAAACTTATTTGGAATGTTTCCTCTGAGCCGTTTTTTCTGCTTTTATTCTACTCGACGTATTCATGGCTAAATATCCCACTGATATACAACATGCGAATCACACTCTCATATACTAACTTCGCATCCAATATCCATTTTCTCTCATATCCACTCGGAGAATCCTTTTAAATATGCTCACTCACTTGACCACATATTTAACAAGCTCTCGTTCCATAGATATAGAGCAAATTCAGCGTCGACAGAACTGCGAGTAAATTCAGTACGAAGGGCCTTTTGCATTCGTCTTTTCTGCATCCATTGGCTAATCACGAGGACAGAATGCGTCACTTCCCTAAGGAGTTAAAAAGTCGCAATTCCCGACGATTAACTGCCAGCGCTTACGCATATTTAACACCAAAATAATTGAAACTCCGATATTAACGTCCTTCGCGTCTCATTTTCTTCTGAATTTGAATTCCATTCTGTGAAACGAAGTATTTGAAGATTAATTAAGTGCAAATCTAAGCCTAATCAAATCTAAACGCAAACCTAAGCGCAAATCGTCATTGCGAAAAAGTTTGAGGGATCGGAACTCATAAGGGTAAAACGGCGAAGCGTGACTTGTGTAGTTCATATGCATCTAAGAAAGAAATAACACAACCTAACTTCTTCAGTAAATTTTTTTCAACTAGTTTCTGAAGACGTTATCTCACCGACGTAACTAGTCTATAAAAATCTGCAGTGGAAGTGTTCCCCCTTTTAAGACTCACGGAGCTAATTCATAATATTAAGGTTTCTCTTTTCCACTTTGGCTTATCTTAAATTAATGCTTTATCTACTCTTCTACATCAACGTATATACCGTTTTGCGTGTGATAGACGGTGCATGCACTATGAGATTACTTTCCTATTTTAAAAATAACCTAGCGTTGATGAGGCACCATCAACCCATCTACTACTAATCCTATTAATACCACACACATTATTTGAACCTAGTGCACCTACTTCGACGAATATTCCTAATTTTCTCGCACGGCCTAGGTAAGAGGGTGGACGCACTACGTCTTCCGAGAACGTACGTACCATCTGTGAATTTTGAGCAAGTTTAACCTGAAATTAATTTTCGAACGATTCCTATCCTATAAGGAGGAGTGTCTTGGTGACGCTTGCCATCAAGATTCTTAGCAAAACGCAGGGATTTACTAAAGGCCGTTTCTTATTAAGGAATTCAACACTTATCAGACATACATACTCAAGACTAGGGCATAAATGGGTTATTACCTCTTATAAATGTATGTCTCAAAAATGCCAGATATACATTGGATGGAGTTTACTAATTGTGAGACTGGAGTTAGTTTCCTTGATTCATTGAAAGGAAAAGAGACTCCGCCGCCTTAATTGCATTTCAGTTGCAATTTCGAGATATTTAATAAATTTACGATCACAATAAATTTTTTATCAGGAAGAGGACTTTTGCTCTTTTTTTTGCTTCTTTTTTTTGCTCTGCCGTTTTTCCTCAGTTTGCTAAAATCTGTCGATTGTGCGATCGAACAATAACAAGATAAACTTGAGGTGGTCGGCGATTGTTACGCGTTTATGGATGTTCCTCAATTTTCACTTTCAGTTTCTCACTTGCAGAGCTTCTTCCTTTAACGGTTTCCATTAATGCAGGTATAACAGTTACTTATCTCTCTTGGAGAGGTATAAAAAAGGAACAAGGAAGCAGGAAACTAATGAGCGAAAAATCAAGGAATAATTTATTATTATGAAATTATCAAAAGAACCACATAGCATTGATTTTAATAATGTTACACGTACTTAAAGAATCCCGTCAATTTTATTTGATTTCGCTTTTGATATTTAAAACATTTTTCAAGTCCACAAACTTTATCGAAACTCAATTAATTAAAATTCGTCAAAAACTAAAATTTTCATGGGACTGTCTTTAGTGTTTTCAAGGCATCTTCGGAAAGAGCTGTCCTTTTGTATCCAAAATGTGCATCCTCACTTCGGTTACTCTTGACGTCAGTGCCACGAGGAAACCCCGAAGAGATCGACATTATTCTACTAAATTTCTCTATATACTAATGCTAACCTGGCATTTTCAGACTAACTAAATTCCTGGGTGTGACCTGTCTAAACACGCATAATGTGTTGCATGTTCTAAAATGCACTCTCGCTACAGACGTCCGGATATGAAAAAGGACAATCTCCGAATGAAATATTAACTTTCTCGTTCATTGAGGTTTGAATGACAGCCACCTGCGATTAGCCTTTTTTCATTGCTGCTGCCGATTATTCAGGCTCAGGATTCATCTGAAAATTTCGGGATTGACCTGGAAAAACGTCTTTCATCAACGAGAAAGTTAAGATTAGAGTCTCTTTCATGTAAATGATAATACAGTCTATTATCCTAAGACTATCGCCCAAAATTTGTCTCAATATCTCTTTGTTAAACTATTCCTGCACCAACTCTCACATTCAGCAAATCCACTGCGAGTGAAAAGATTTCTTCAATGTCTGTTAGTTAAGTAACAGTGAAACATAAGTTGTAAATGTATATAAAATACCCCTCTATAAAAATAGGTTGTATAGGTAATAAATGTAAGGTTGTAAAGGTATCACAGAAAGAAGACTTGTTTAATTCAGGCACAAAGATTTAAGTGTGTGACTCCTCATGAAAGAAAGTGATAATAATATTAAACGAAGCCTTAGATCTGCACCGTAAAAGATATTTCTTTGGTTCCTCCTTATTTCCAAAATAAATTTATGAAGGAAACTTCTGCGGTCACATGACGTCAGATAAAGCTGTATCTGGCGATGCTATCGGTATCTCCGATTCCACAAAATGTTCATGGGCTATTTCTGGTTTCTGTTATGAAGGTCTCCCCCTACAGCCACTCGCCGAAAGGCGGCTTGCAGAGTATTTATGTAGATTCAGATGAATGAGCGCAAAACTGAAACAGCAAAAATGTAATCCTCCGAAATATCTCGGAAAAGAATAACGGAAAAGAATAACGTTTCGCCGCCGCTTCGGCCGTTTTCTTTGAGGGGTTTGTTAAGGGGACGAGGAAATGGCGGAGAAAAGTGAATGCGGGAGGCAGGTGAATGCATTGTGACTGCGGACCGAACAAGGAAAAGTGAAAGGGGCACGCGGAGGAAGTATACTGTTAACAACCTGAGGGACAAAAAGGCAGTGGGGGAGAGAGTTTTGCCGAAGGGAGAGATGAGCGAGGATATCGGGAAGGGGAACAATGAAATCGGGATGTTTCTCTTCCACTTGAGATGAAATTGGAAGAGAGGCCTCCTCCGCGATGTCTGAAGGAAACCACTTTTTCCTTTCCTTTCGTTACATCTGAATCCTTTGACGAAATAAGAGCCGTAATATCTTAAAGTATAGAAATGGAGGAGAATATGTGCGGACTTATCCATTCGTTATCGATTTCATTCAGATATGGTGAGTCAGAAAAAGATTGCGGAGGAAAAGAACTCTCCTTTTCATATTCATGATCAATTAGGTGAATAAATGAGTCCAGATAAATCCCAAGGAAGAATGGACTTGAAAATGTCTGACGGGACCGGGAATCGAACCCGGGTCTCTCAATTGCCGGTCGAATGCTCTGTCCGTTGAGCTATCCCGGCAGAACATATCTTTCCGAGCCATTCGGGAGACTTTGTGGGCAAGGACTTTGCGAGTTCGTCCACATGGTGGCATCGTTCTCGCTCTCGGTTTCATAGAAGCACCGGCCACACAAAGTGATGGAAAGGAAAGGAAAGTGTTTCCAACCCTTCAGGTTGGAAACACTCCGTGCCAATACGATAGGAGCATTATGGAGTGATCGTAGAAAGAATCACGTTATCCTTCGTTTCTTTAAAACGACACTTTTAAAGGAAATCTTAGGTATAAATACAATTAGATTATGTTCACCTACAAACTTTTGCAAATAAAAATTACAAGCGTAACTAAATAATTGTCAAAAAAGGATAAGATAAACTGAAGGTCTCTTTCTTATGTTAAAGAGGACAAATCTCAAAGCCCCATGCGAAACAAAATGGTGAATAATGTAAGCATCGAATAGCAGGTACTCCTTTACGCAGTGCATTTCACTCGAATTGAAGATAAACATATACATTCTGCCTCACGATGGAATTCCGAGGTTTAAACTCGAGGATAGAATTTGCATACACATTGTACCAGCGAGGTTTTGTAGCAGAACTTCATTATTAGGGCCTAATGATGGGCGAATGGTACGTACTATGATTAAACCTGACTACGTGTAAATCACCATGAAACAGGGTGGGGAAGAATTTTCTCAACGGAAAGCAACTGGCCGCGTAAGAAGTAATTCGAGGCCGCATATAATAAGTCCGCCCTATATCCTACATTCAGATAATTCAGCATCCTGGGCCTTTGGAATCACTACTTTAGTGGAATGCTTTCCATTTTAGTTTGATACGGAAAGCGAGGCTGGGAATAACTTATTTCAATGCGTCTATATTTTCAAAAAGTTACGAATAGGGCCACTCTAGGCTGATTTGTTCTAATATCCATCCCTTCATAGATTCTGAAAAGGGAAACCAAAACCGAGGAAAGTGGAGGATGATCCTCGTTTTTCCATTTCAAAGAGATTCGTCGGCGATGACAGACTCCACCGCAGGGGAATAATAAATTCTTGCGTTAACGCTCGAGCCGCAGATGCGGTGGAACTGAGAAAACGAGAAAAATAGAAAGTGAATAGATTCCGGGGCAGATTCATCAGCGGACAAATCCCTTATAATAATATAATACGGGTGTTAGCCATTTCTTCGGAGTGAAACTCCTCCGTCGCCCGTAATTTATTTTCCCCTTCGCGAGAATATTTTGAACTCGGCCGAGTGTTTTGTCGGAAGCCCTCAGACGGGCGGGGGGTGCACTTTTTCATCTCTTGAAAGCTGCATCAAATTAGCCAATTCAATTAAAGCGTATGGATTGCGAGGGAAGAAAGAAGTGAGTTAAAATGATAAAGGTTCTTTTAACTTCTATCAGAGATGCATTTTAATTAACTCTAGGAGCTCCCATCCCTCAATAGTGTAAAAAAAGATAAGCAGAACTTTGAAACGAATTAATTTAAAAGACTTTTCTTGCGATTATAAAGTAAAACTGGAGGTTATATTATAATAGTAGTAATGAGAGAGAGAAGTAAATTAATTTTATAGTACAGAATTCAGGATTATGTTGCCTCTTCACATATAAATGTGGAATTTCAAAGGTAATAATGGCCCCATTGAAGTTGAAATTAAATCTAAGATATTGTGTTTGGAATGAAGATATTTAGAGACATCGCAATTTCCGTTTATTTAATTTTTCACAAAATATTTCATCACAGACATAACTATCCGCATTACGTCCACTTGAATATTCTGAGGATCATAAATTATGTCAAATTATGAACGTGACACTAATTACAGCGAATATTTAATGACGCATCAACTCATAATTTCGATATGCAGAAGTATTTTTAGATCTTATTGATGGATTAAATATTTTAAAGAACCGATTTGACAATAACGGGGTCATTGCACACCGATAAACTACAAAATTTATAATCGAGAGATCCAATTGAGATTATATTACACGAATTAAATAATTCACTTCTTCCTTATACAAGTATATTTAGAGGCAAGCTTCTTTTTAGCCTCCTGAATCCAATCATATCGGCTGATGATTATAATTACAGAGGAAATGGTTTCGGCACAAATTTGTAAGGCCATTTGTTCTTATCAATTAATTGGGCGATATCGAACCTGAGACTGCTTCCATTAGAATCGAAAGCATTACGTCTTAGGATTACCGTGAGTACGGAAATATAAAATAAATATTTATAATAAAACATTCAAATATTAGCTGAACTGCGCGGTTATATTCGATGCTACTTGGAATTGGCAAATCAAAATGTAATAGTTTATGGAAGATATTATTATTTCATGTAATAGTTCACCCCTAAGTCAGTGGAAGCCTCCCTGGTTAAATTCGGTAAATGAGTAAAGAGTTATTATTACCTGATGAGTGTCCACTTTATAAAATTGGTATTATTTGAGAGTCGTGCGACTTCGAGTTTTAGGCGAACAGGGACGTATATGTGCGCTACATTATGCATTTATGTAAGGTTGCTAAGAGTCATTAAGCAACATATTTACCACAAATGATCAATAACGCATTCATCGTAAAAATAATTCGTATTCAATAAAATTTAAAGTTTATTCAAAGAAATGTTTGAGTTGGAATTTTAATTACTTAGACATCTCAGGAGATCATGTTCAGGCTTTTCTGTGGAATGTATTACTTTGATCTAAATAAAAGTGCGTATCGACTCGTTGAACACAATTCACATCACTTACAGTACAAATGTGTGCAATATGCGATGTAATACACATCCGATGCCTATTGGTTCTGACATTTATACGACCGTCTTATCGTACATTTCAGATAGTCAGTAATATCCATCAAAAACAATTCTCGAACCATTATCCATCCACTTGACTTTAATAAAAAGTTGCTTGTATTTCATTTATTTACTATATAGTTATCGACATATTACAAAATAAAAGTAAGGTATAAAATGGCTCCTGTTATTTTTTTAATCGAAGCATTAATTAATTCTTCATTTGAAATGTATTTATGGATCAAATTAATTTCTATCTTCAGGGATTTCGTTTGAACAAAATTATACTTATCCATTTAATCCAATAATTATACTTTAAAAATGGCAACTTAACATACAATCAAAAAAATTCATTGATATTTAAGAGCAAAATTATACCAAAATCGGCAAAAGTGATATCTTTATTTAGTTTGAAATTTTAATTCGATTCTAGTTTTGCATAAAATGCAAAATTTCAAACAATGAAACTGGCCTAAGAAAAACCTGAAATTTCACCTTTATGATCCAGTTAAAACAAATAAGTCGTCAGCTCAGAGATAATTATATGGCCACTGTCGATGCTCCATTACAATGGCATAAATGTAACGGATCTTCCACTACTTCCTTGATCAAAACCGTTGAAATGACCGTGTTTTACATGACCATATGAGGATATCATTCCTACCCTACAGCATATCAACTCCAATTTCGAACAAATTAAACCAAGCGTTTGTATTTCTAACGTAAATTAAATTTATATAAAGAAAACTAATTGACCGAAGAGAAAACTCTTACATTAGCATAATAATAATATACAAGAAATCTAAATAATAAGAAGCAATATACAAAGGGTATGGAAAATATATCGCGAATTGCGCGGAGCGGTACTAATAATTTTGGAACCATCTGACTGCATTGTGACGCCCTGGTGGCGACCGTTGGAACGATAAAGATATTTGTAGTATTTGGATTGAGGCTTCTGTGTAGCCAGCTCATAGGCACCAGGTGATACGAATATTATGTATAATTTCTTAAATGTTTACAATCATACAAATCTTAAAGTAACGGATAGCATCTCACTAGGAAACGATTTAGTTAATATTCAAAGTTGTAATGAAAAATGGCAACTACATCTACATCTACATCTACATAAGTACCCTGCAAGCCGCCTTCCGGCGTGTGGCAGGGGGTGTAAACACCAAGAGTAGAATTACTTTTTTAATTTATTATTATCGCGTATCGTTCGCGGAAAAAAAGAGTCTCTAAAACGACTTGTCCTCGCGTCTATTTCTCTTATTTTACGCTCACTGTCGGATCGGGCAAAGTAGCAGGGGGGTCGCATAATATCAATTACGTCATCCGAAAATGTATTTCCTCTGAATTTATCTAACAATCGCAGCCTAGCTTCTAATCTCCTTTCTTTCAAGGATTCCCAACCTGCGTCTGTGAGCATTTGCGTTACACTTGCTTCTCTATCGTAGCACTTTTTAACAAAACGTATCGCCTTACGCTGCACTTTCTCGAGTTCGCGAGAGTTCGTTTCATCCGCTGGGTCCCATATACTCGCCGCATATTCCAGATGGGGCCTAACTAACGTAAAATAGCATCGCTCTCTAACTTTTTCATCGCATCTACCTACAATACGCTTTATAAAACCGAGCTTTTTAGTTGCTTTACCGCATATTTTTCGAATGTGTGTGCTCCAGTTTAAGTTATTGGTTAGGGTGATTCCAAGATATTCTACTGAGTCGACTACATTTAAATTCGTTCCACTAATTTTGTACGGGCGGTTCTGACTCAATTGTTTCCTTTCGAAGAAATTTACTACAGAGGATTTATCTACATTAAGATCTAGCTGCCATTTTTCGCACCACATTTGTATATGAGCTAAGTCGTTCTTCTTAACTAGATCTTCATGTAAGTTAATGCTCCGTATTTAACTTCTTTGTAAGGAAACAATTGCGTTAGAGCCACCAGTACAAAATTAGTGGAATGAATATTAATGATTCGGTTGAATATCTCATAAATATATCACCCTTACATACACTCTTATAAGTATAACTGGAGAAGAGCGATGTTATTTCACCTTAGTGATGGGCCCCATCTGGAATATGCGAAAAGTGTATGGGAAACAGCGAATGAAAGGTATGCTCGCGAACTCGAGTGTGTGTAAGGCGATACAATTTGATATAAAGTGCTACGATAGAAAAGCAAGCGTTACTCAAATGCTCCCACACGCAGATTGGGAATCCTGAAAAGGAGTGAGATTAGGCTGCGATTGCTTGATAAAGTCAGAGAAAGTGCATTTGTGAAAGATGTAATCGTTTTGATGCGGCCCCCTTCTGCTACTTCGGCCGGTCCGAGCGTAAAATAAGAGAAATAGATGCGAGGACAAGTCGCTTTTCGGGACTCATTCTTTCCGCGAACGATACGCGATAACAATAAGCTAAAGAGGTGACTCGAACGCTTGGTGTGTACAACCCCTGCAACACGCCAAAGGGGGTTTTCAGGGTATTTTCGTAGATGTTTATGTAGATTGTAAATTCCGCCGCGCGATCCGCACCTAATGGTATTCTAATTGCAAAATTGCGAAAATCTACGAATTTAAACGAGATAATTATATAGTCACGAAGTCACATCTATCCAAAGGTCACAAATAATACAGGTAACTTTTAGTTCCAACTGGTTGTTACTAGCATTGTTGCTGCAGTCTGATGCTGTGTAACCGAGGTGTACTCGGTAAGTACCGTTGGTGCACCAACAAGAAAGGGGTCGCTTCCGTGCATTGGTGGATTCCAATTGGTGCCCCCTCTATGACACTGAAGAGAAAGCAATTTGCCTAGGATAGGATAAGGAGCTTCATTAAATGCTTATGCCATCTCTATACTTCTGCTGCCTTTATCACTACAGAAACGCATTTTAACTTATAATTAGCGATGAGTTTATAAGCAAATTGTCTTAAATCTGACCCCTTTGCGTGTTTAGATCCGTCCCTGATTCTGTCTTAATTACAATGTGCTTCTCTAGCTTAAAAAAGCTTAAAAGTTAAAATAAAGAAATTGGGTACAATTTTCAGCAGAATGCTTTGTTTAAAATGTTCATGAGTAAACATCCTCAATTCATTCACTTTTAAGGCATTTTTTCACTCTACATACAAATTTAGCAAGATACAGAAATAGCTCGTACCCCTTGGACAACTCTCTAGACCTGACCCTGGCTCCAGATTCTAAGCAGGGCAATCAAACCATATAGGCGCTCATGAGCTTTTGCCCCCTGAGTATGTGTACCTAAAGAGGTATATGTACCTAAAGAGGTATATGTACCTAAAGAGGTATATGGGTGCCGTTGTTTAAAAGGAACGCCTTCGTAACAAGTGCAGCTTCTAATAGAGATCTAAGATGCCAGTCATCGGAGAATAAGAAAGAGTGGAGAAAGAACATACCTTAAAAGAAGTATTCCAAGCAGATATGTCTTCTTTTTCTTGATTCACACACACTAAACAGTATGATCACTGAATATTGCACACATTTTCACTGCTTTACTGACTTTTATACTCTCACAGCACTCACTATTTTAAAGTATTTCTTCCTTACTTTGCCTCTTCACGGTCACCACGAACGACGAAGGTCTTCTTTGGGCCGCCCTTGGCAAGACTCTTTCCAGCCGTAACCCACCGCTGATGTTCTCCGGTCGAATTGCAACCAAAATTCCGAGGGTCGATGCCTGCAATGTTTCCTTCAGCAGCGGAATTCTCTCTCGTCGCCATTCATACAGTCCAAGAAGATCCTCTGCCATCGTCGCAATTATTCTGAGGAAGACCTTCCATGCACAGGTGTCGAACCAATGGACTGTAAAAAGTTGGACTGTTAGAAAAGGAGTCAGTGAAAGATATCTTCCCATTTTATATCTCAACAAATAAAATAACAATTAGAAGAAATCTCGAAAATAAAAGGAAAGCACTGCTGAGAAACATAAAGACATGAACAATTGGCGCCAATTTCCACGTGCTAATCTAACGAAATGACACATGAGCAAAGCATATGGAAAATGCATTTGTAATATATAGTTAACGCTAGAGTTTGTGCAATACACTAGTAACATTAGAGCTGTTTGTAATATACAATTATGATTTCAATCGATATTCCATAGGCACTAAGGAGGAATAAGAAAGGTGTTGTCTGAAACACACAAGAAGCACGTTCACTAAAATGACACTACTCTAAAGGGCGGGAATTAAACGGAAGTACACGGAATTGTAACTTCTCTTTCCTGCGCATTTTAGCGGGAAAGAGAAGTGATTTTTTCGATGCTAGTGTGCATCAAATTTCGCCCATAAGATATGACATACGGCGGCTTAAAAACTTTTTTCGGGGCACTTACCGAAAGGCGAAATAACTAAAACTCGGCATATGAATAGTATTCGTGGCTGTGATTCGCGACTGTATTTCAGGAGCTCTTGATAATTTGAGGCATTGTCTCTGAAATGTGCGTAGGGACTCCCCAGAAATCTGTAATCCGGAGCTTCCCGCTTGTCTCTGAGCGCGAGTTCCGCTTGCCGAAAGACGGCTTACGGAGTGTTTTTATCCTGTAATTCATAAACAGCCGTGTTCCGACCTTATTTTTCTTACAGCTCCGAAGTATCTCCGTGTATCTGTGAGAAGGTTATGAGCTTCCTCATTAAATTTATTGCTCACAATATAGAACTCTGTAAGTACCGATTGGGAAACAGTTTTGGATGATTATTACTAGCGAATCACTCCATGGCTCGAAATATGCAACTTTTATTCGTGCATAAAAACGTATGTGTGTGCGTTTGTGACTCTAAATCCCGAGATGTAACTTCGAAACTTTAAACATAGTTAAATATCTACCCTGAGAATATTATACGCTACTTTTTATTTACTTAACTGTCCCCAGTTGACTCCAGACGTTTAAAAATATTTCCATAAAAAATACATGTAAAGTTCATTTTTATCGCTTTCAGGTTTTGTTCCTTTCGCAGATTTAAATTCGTGAGAACAGTCATAGGAAATAGAAATCAGCGCCTAAAGAAAGAAAATTAAATAAACATTATTATTTTAGTCGTGAAATTTAGCTTTCGATTCGGACTTGCAAGAAATCTAATCAAATACACCAAAATGTTGCAAAAGTTTCGTGGATTTTACTTTGTGTAAACAATCGATCCTTCTTGACACTTAAGCCAATTGTTGAATGTAAGCTCAAGTATTTTTCCATAAAAACACAGGTAATTTGGGCCCATTCAAAATTAATGATAAACAATATGAAAAGGAAGGAATTTTCTGAGATTTTACCATTTGCAGTTACGAAGAATTGGCAGTGACGAATTGCAGGTACATGGATACCATAATTTAGCAAAACATTATAGGGTCGAAAATGGCTATTTTAATGTAACTAAGTGACTACTTTATTACTTTAAAATTCCGAGTTATACAATATTTTAATATTTTACAAAGTTTTGAATAACTGTTATATTACGTCATCAAGGTATAACTGAGATTAAGGAATGACTAAATATATACTGCCTAGAGAGGCATATCCATCGTTTTTTTTTTATTTCGAGAGTAACTCATAAAATGAAGAAAGGAGGAAAGTCAACTGGTTAGTAGGAATTTTTCTAGTAAAAAACGCTGGCGCAGCATGGAAAGATCTAAGATAGAGATAGGAAAAACCAAGTTATGTCACACGTGGCGAACATAATGAAAAGCTAAAATTAAGTAAACAAAGTACGTCTGTGGTTAAATGTTTACTTCCTAACACTGGGATAAATGAATGGAATATGTCACCTTAAGAGGCCTTCAAACCCTTACCGAAAACAAGTAAGGAATTTAGACGAAGGTGTAAAAATATCTTATATAATGTAATGTATGTATAATATTGCAATAATGACGAATACAATAGTATTGGAGGTAATTTATTGTAGTTGATGGGGAATCGCTTCTTTATGTACTGCATTCTGTATTTTTAGAAAATGTTAAACTTGTTTTTACATATACATAATATTGTGTTTTTGTAGTCTGACATGTAAATTATAGCTGTTTAAATAGTAGGTTGAGAATTGAAGCATGTAAAATATTTTATCTAATGAACTGGGTTACTTACGTTCAATTTATTTGTATATATGTCTGTAGAAATGTTTGATACTGTTTTATTTGCCCAATGTAGTACAATATAGCCTCGCCACCTAACTAGCGTCTATTTGTGGCGAAATTGTATAGTAATATTATTATACGGCAATTATACCACTTGCGTTGTTCGTTGATTTCAACATTTTGGAAGATGGCCCGCTTCTTGTAGAGAAAAAATTAGAAATTGTTTCAACTCAAGTCACGAAAGTGATTAAGTAAATGGATACATCTACATAATGGTCATTTAAAGTGGAACCTAGATATATTTGTAAGTCATCAGCAAAGACGCCATTGTCCAAGTTTGTGAACCACTGGATCGAATGATTTGGTTCGCCAACATATCCTCTGTATATAAATATAACTCAATTTTGTTATCTTTCCCCTCTGCCCCATCGAGTGTGAGATCTCCCCAGCTGCATTGAGCCCCGCATACCGTCCGCCATTTGGCCCGAAACCTTATACGGCCCACCCACTAACCACCGCCTTTCTCTTCCTTCCCACAATCCTTTTCGCCATCCCTCATTCCTTAAACCCACCCTCTTTCCAGCTTGTTGATTTCTTTCCATTGCCTGGCATTTCCCGGTCCGATGAACGTCTGCTGACTCGTAACTCGTGTTTGCTATGAGATCTTTATCTTACCCACCCAAACACAAGGAAAAAACGAACTTTCCCCATCGCAGAGGCTTAACATCGTTAAGTTATGGAAACCGTACACCGTCTCTCCACTTCCTTCTGCGCCTAAGTATCTTCTTTTGTTTTCTGGAGTTTCTCCGAAGTTAGTAAAGCATCTCCCGCGTTTTCCCCACAGTTTTCGACTTCTGAAAAACGTCTCTTTAATAAATTGCCTGTTTTCACCCTATTTTCCGGGCCGAAAGCCGTGGCGTGTGGAATCTTCTTTGAAGTCGATAGTAGGCACGCGTGTTGCGCCGAGGAGGACTTTTCTTCTCATTTCTGCCTACAAACGAAAGCTAATGCAGATTCGCGGCATAATTACTTAGAATTTTACGTCGAACAATCCGCCGTATGTTTTTCTGCTCCTTTCATATTCTTCGCAGACTCCGGAGCCTCTGATTCTTCTATGCCTTTGCTAAGCGATGATCTTCCACATGTGTTGCGCAACGAGGAATTTCGTAGTTTTGGGTGTTTATTAACTCGAGACGACAGCTCCTTGTTCGAACTCTGCAAAAGCCACCCTAAATCGACTTAATTGGTCCCGAGATGTGCATGCAAACACAAAAGGAGCTTTAATTGCGTTCACTTCCAAAGTTCAAGTTATGCCTGAAACACCTTTGATAGGTATGTATAAAGTTGGAGAAATCGATCATTACATAAATCTCGAATGGACAATGTACGCACTTAGTAATATATAAGTATGAAATGGTCGACCGGTCAGCAGATATCATTTAAATTATATGACCGCCCCTCACATTGATCGTATTCTGTCAATCGTTGTTAGCAACGTGTGATTAATATAAGAACATATGGGAAAATATTACACGATAAATTGTTATGCGAACTGATCAAATTATTTTGAATACCACGAAGACGGTATGAACTGCAAATTGTATTAATTACTGCGACGATTATTTATATGAATTAGGAATAATACAAACATAATTTTCATCATTCGTGATTCTTTATTGCAAAACGACAAAGGTGCGCGATGTGTTTGCTTTTCATTGGTTTTTTCTCTGCTTATGAATTGTATGGGAGACAGCTTTCTCGTTGTTGAATCTACAAGGCTGTTGGCTTTAACCAGCTGACATTCTAACGGCGTTTCTTTCACTTCTAAGCACTTTCTCGAAGATCTCTCATGATCTCCATTATCATTTCTTTTGGTTTATCGTTCCATTCTCTTTTGATAGTCCAGTTTTCAAGTTATTTCCGTCGCTTCTCCTCCAGTTTGCCGTCAAGTGCTTTCTTTCCAGAAGATTTCCATAGTTCGATCATAAGATATGCTGAAGCTATTTCTTTGTTCAAAGCCGGAATGGTTCATTAACCGATCATCCACTGCGTTTAGATTAATTTTCTAACATTAATAGCTTAATTAATTTCCTTCTCTTTATTGTTAGCATTTACTTGAAAATGCGATTATCTGTTATTCGCCATTAAAAATCTTTAAAAAAATACTCGTGAGAATGTGTTGAGATTTCTTAAGCCCTACGGAGCTGCCACCAATGCGATTTCGAGTAGCTTTCACTTGAAGATAACACTTAAAAACAAAATAATTTATTCTGCATTTATTTCCATGCAGTTGCTTTCATGTCTTTTCGCTAAATTCAGCCGCAACACTCCTTAAATACAGCTCAGAAGCAGCGACGTCTGCCAAATGCTCCTACGCCACATACCAACGCCACCTACCGAGTTCCAACTCAACGTATTTAAATTGATCAACCATACACTTTCTAGGCTTTTACTATAAATGGCGCATTACTTAGTAGGATATTCGAACGATTTAAAAGAGTAAAATCCGAGAAGCATCTGACGTAAAGGCAACATTCGAGGTGGCACTTCCTTTCTATTAAACCTCGGGCATTACTTCAATCAATTTCCGGAATAAATCCACCTTGACTCCATTTTGAAATTTCCTGTGCATATTTGAGCGCCTTTGTTACCAACTCCCTCTGATACCTTGGATTATTCCATCAATTACTTACATCTCTGGTGAGGTATTTTCACTGCATAGAACAGCAGATTCCGTAAATAGGAGAAATAAAAGCATCAAATGTGCGATGAAGCTACCGTCTATGGAAGTATATCAAAAAGCAATAAAGGAGAACATGTGCCCGACCAAATTTGAATTAAACAAACAGTTTCGAGATTGAAAATTCAAGCGTTCGCTCGGTGGTAACCTCGTTACAGATTCTTATTAACGAGCGCCATTATCAGCCTGCATCCACATAATATTCAGTGCTAAATGGACACGTTGTTACACGGGCGTACCGAGATTTACCTCCAATAAGTAGACCGGCAACTCACATGATTCCACCGACAGCCTCATTTTCTCCATTCCTCAGTTTATATACGTGTCACATTGATTTGATCGACAACTCGCTTAGAGGTACTCACGTAGAATACCGACAAATTGTATCCATATCTTTATACAATGGAAGATGAAACTTTTGAGTCTCAATCACGTCGAATACAGTCTGTCTGTCAATTTACGGACAGATCTGGACGTAAAGATGAAGGAGAAGACTATCTGGATAAAGGTCTGGACTTCGACACAATCAACCGTAATGAATCGCAAGGAAGAATGGACTTGAAAAAAGTCTGACGACCGGGACCGAGGGTCTGGGACCGGGAAACGAACCCGGGTCTCCCAATTGCCCAATTCAAGTCCATTCCTCCTTGGGATTTTTCCTGGGTGCGCACCATCTTGCGCAAAATCACCCTTACCCGTTTTCCTTTGTAAACGTAATGAATTTTAGCACTTAATTATTCAAAAAAGCCGGATCCTTAATAATAATAATAATAATAAATTTATTAATCCAAAGACATACATAAGTATATATGGGACACGTCAAAAAACAACATTTTACAAGTTTAATTACATTTACTTCGTTGATCATTATAAAGTCTATACATTAATATTACAACACCATAATTACAAAACTTACAGAAAATTACATACATGCTTCAGTACTACTACACATCAGAAGTGCTCTTCGTTAAAAATTCATTCACATTATAAAATGCTTCAGCAAGGAGATATTATTTCAATTTCTTACAAAAGGGTACCTTTCTATTATTTTTTATTGACAAATAGTAAACTAATGTATGCTTTTTATTAATTATTTACTTTAAAATGCATTTTTAATGTATGGAGGAATCGAGCTGACGAAAAAGGATTGCGACGCCATATTAATAATGGGCTGGTGAGGAGAACGTAACTTGTCGGCCTACCTCAGTGTCGGCCAAACGAGGTGTCGATCAAGTGAGCGTCGATGAAATGTCGCACAATCAGTCCCTCGCCATCCATAAGCAATCGAATTACTAATATTAGTTCATCAATACGGATGTCGAGAAAGTTCAACAAATGTAATGAAAATATTACCACATTCTTATTGTGCAGATATGTCTTATAACGGAGTCAGCTCTAATAGAACTTAGTCTTTCGACTAAGTCATCGAAAGAGCGGTGCCTTAAAACTCTAAAATGCGAGAAGTAACTTCGCAGTCATGAAATTCTCGAATCCGTTTTGCGGAACTGACGTTCCTATTACTTATTGCTTTGGAAAGGAGGGAAATATTTGCTCTCTTTTTAAAATAACGGTAAATCGTCTCGTGTGATGTATCCGTCTGCATTTTTGTTCTTAAATATCCGAGCGACTGCAATGCGCAGTGAAGATACCGGTGCATACTAATGGAATACGATTGGATGATAACAATGAAATTTTCCTCACGTAGTAACGTTGACAACCAATCATGCTTGCCTCCGCTCTACTTTTAAAGGAAAGAAATTTCTCGTGAGAAGAAAAGTTAGAATTTACAATAGATTGCAGAAGAATCTCCTTTACTCGTGCAGAGGGAATCTTAAAGCAGTTAAACCTCACTCTCAGAGTCACGTTTCCGCTTCGACTTGTACCATTACTCCATTTTTTTAACTTTCCGATGAGAATTTTCGACTAAAGCTTATTTACTCAGCCGTGGATGTCAACACGCTCGACGAATACATTCCCATATTCAAACTACGCCACTGTAGAAACTCTCGGTACGAAGTAATTGCAGGAATGTTTTCATTTCTATCGCTCAAATATATGGATGTAGCTTGAATATTCCATTACCGACAAGCAAAGAGTAGACTTGCCGACAATGTTAACTTCCTCAGCAAGTATGTACTGCTTGACTTTTCTATAACGCTTCCCGGAACTTCGTGATATAGGATTGTATTCCATTATCTATGCACAGATGTAAATGGAGTAAATATATGGAAATTTATTTTTCTTGATAACTCTGATGATATCATTATATTCATTATATTTTCGGACAAATACGTTTTGGAAAAAGCTATACAAATTTTAAGTTACTTAAATTACCTTCACTTGGATATGATAAATGTAAAAGTGAACGACGTTCTATTAAAATGTTCCGATGAATGCATGCGCAGCATGAATTAATGTAATGCATAAATGATAGTACCGATTTCCATAGATTTCCTTCAATGAATCAGAGTTCATATAAAAACAAAACAAGAAAAGGAGTTTCAATCGGCATTTCAAAAAGACATGGCAAAACCGCATTATTTACGGAAGAAAAACGTGGATAAGCAAATAAAAATAAAGGAATTGAAGCGCATTAAATGAGTTTCTTAAAGGAGAATGAATAATTTGGAAATTGATTAGCAATAACTGACCCAAAAATATTCAGTAAAATAATAAAGGGAGGCAAGACTTATTGGAAAGGGTATACGGGCGGAATGGAAAAAACATATTCCTGCCGCAAGTTTAAAACTATAAAAATGCCCAAGACTATAAAATGATGGAAAAAATGGGTGCTTAAATGGAAACTGACAAATACGTGAACAGTAAAAGATGACACCGTTTGGGAACGGATGTGTTCCCTGTCAGATATTCCATTTTCTCTAAATGAACCAGCTTACGAATGCTTGCATGCGAATGGTCGTATCAAAGATGGACAACTGTATTCTTAGTGGTTCTGTGGCTATAAATTTCAACTCGTCTGTCGGCGACGATCTTCCTCGCCTATTCTTTTCCATAAAAATTACTTTATTCCATGAGAATATCGCCCTATTGAAGACCTCTCCAATAGATTTTTGGTTTGAATTCGCCATGACGAGCGATCTTTTTACTTCGCGGAATCCCCACGTGGCGTCGCAACAGTCGGCGACCGTCAGTCTGGACGCTAGCAAAAGACTTGGCGAGTATTAAAAGCTTCTTTTTTCGTGTGGCAGAAGGAGCGGTGATACCGAGAAGGGGAATTTGATCACATGCTGCATTTCCCAGCCCCGCCACTCATTCGGAAATCCCCCGTCCCCTCGCATCTCCTGTAATGTCTGGACCCTTCTCTCTCGAGGTAATATCGCCTCGATAGATCCACCTGCTACCCGACGTCCCTTTCTTTCTACTCCTTTGATCATCCTAACCAACGTAATCTTCTACACACGAACGCACTTATTTGCTGAATTGACGCCAAATAGACCATCGCAACTGTTTATCATGAACTATATGGTACAATTTCTTGCACTTGCTATTGAGGAATATTCTTGCGTTTTTTGCGAAAGCTGCTTATCTATTTTGATCGTGCAGCAGGCTGTCCAATTACATATTATTTCTACTTATTATACTCCAGCCACATTACGGGAATAATTATAAACCCATCTAGTCAACACGTCAAGTCGATTCGCTCTGAACTGAAGAAATTAATTTGCTTTGAATAACACCCGAAACACTGACGTATGTCAGTTGAAATAAATTAAGGTAAGCAACAATCGATTCCTCTTGTCTGCTATATTACAATTGCGGCCAATTATATAACATGTGTATCTTCATTGACCAGTGTTATCACTAAAAAGGTTTACGTTTGCCGATTGTTTTAATTAAAGACTAAAATAATATAAAGAGAATAAAAGCTTGAAAATAATCAATCTGGCATTATTAAAGATAAATTTTCTCTTCTCAATAAACTCAATATGCGTCGGCATTTTCAACCTGTGAGAGATGGTAGGTACCTGGCCACAATTAGCGAAAAGAAAACAATTTTAGACCATTAATGAGTCATATAGAGGACATTTCAGATTTACGAAAATGGGTGGGGATGTTCTAATATATATTTTAAACTAGCCTATCTGATATTCCTTTTCGTAGGATTAACACGAATCCAATCGATTAGAATGAAGAAGATATTTCGATAGCTATACGTGTATGTAGACGAAAGGGGAAACAGGTCGATTGTTTACATTTAACATACATTAACATACAAGGTACATTTTGATAACAGACCAAAAAATGGAGAAAGTAAATAATAAAAATAAAAGCACGTTGTTTTAATGCAGTGTGTGTAATAATCGCAATGAAGGAAGTAATCTTGGTTATATGAAATGAGGTATACATTTCAAGTTCTGGTTTATTGCAATACCAAAGAGTTGTTTTAATGCAGTGTGTGTAATAATCGCAATGAAGGAAGTAATCTTGGTTATATGAAATGAGGTATACATTTCAAGTTCTGGTTTATTGCAATACCAAAGAGTGAGGTATTCAGCGGTGGATTTGGATTTCCACCAATGGAGAGGCGGCTTAACGGAGGATAAAAATGTTACACAGATCATCGTTATTGTGACTCATCTCTGATGCCCATAGAAATATATTTAAAATTGCTTTAACTGACATGAAAGTGCTAAGGACGGACTTCGGTCAACGAGGTAATCACTAACCTCCAGAATAAACAGATTTGACAGAGTAGGAATTCATCTAAACTGAAACCCAAAACTACTTCCACTCCGTTTCCCAGGCTTTCCCGGCCTTTCGCTTCAATTTATTCTTTAGTTTATAATAACTTACTTAAATATCACTCTCATGAACCACAATGGTTTATTTCAATAATAAATCCTAATAATTTTTACCAGTTCCCAAGTACCAGTTCCAGTTCGAATAACGTTTCCCTTTGGTAAACGATTAATAAGCTATGAGAAGTTGATCTCCTTTGATTCTTTGCAAGAATGATTCGTTTTTGTGATTTTTTTTCTACTTAACTTTATTTTTAGGACACCATGGAAGATAAAAGTAGCTCACATTATCACTAATGTTAGCTCAGAGTGTCAGTACCACAATCAGGACGTGCATCTACTAGGGATACATTTGTTACAATAATAATTCCAAATTAAACTGTTCTAGTAGTCTATGATAGCCTTCTATCTTCCAAAGATTCCCATCCCGCGTCCTGAAGCATTTGCGTTATACTTACTGACTTGTCGTAACAATTCTTTACAAAACGTATCGCCTTTCTCTGTACTTTTTCTAATTCTCGAATACTACATTTTTCTGTAGGGTCCCATACACTACACGCATATTCCAGGTGAGGCCTAACCAACGCAACGTAACGTTGCTCGCAGATTTTTTCTTCGCTCCTACCGACTATTCTTTTCACGAATCCGAGTTTCTTAAGCGCTCGACCACATATATTACGGATGTGGGTACCCCTTGTTAAGTTATTGGCGAGGGTTACTCCAAGGTATTTAACCGTTTCTGCTGTTGATAAAATTTTCCCTCGGAGACTGTACGAATAATAATTGGCATTATTTTTCCTTTGTTGATTACTGAACATTTATCTATATTGAGGTCTAATTGCCAATCATCACACCATTTCAGAATTTTATCTAAATCACACGATAGGGTTAATCTATCCTCTGAGCTTCCTATTTCCCTATAAATACCGTGTAGTCCGCAAATATCCTAACTTTACTATTGATGTTATTGCTAAGGTCGTTGATGTATACTAAAAATAGTAACGGCCCGATTAAACTCCCTTCCTACATTTGTATAATAATTTATTAAGTGGAACCATATCAAATGCTTTCCGAAAATCTAAAAATTTTGCGTCGACTTAACTTTTATTTTCTGCAGATTTCAAGATATCATGAACTAACAACACTAGCTAAGACTCGCTGGATCGTGTCTTACGAAAGCCGTGTTGGTTACTCACTATAAATTTGGAAGTGTCGAAAAAGCCCATTCAGGAACTAACTAACAATTATATGTTCCATTATTTTGCCGTTCAATGATGTTAAATATATAGGCCTATAATTCGATGGATCCTCCTTTAAGCCGCTTTTTAATATTGGAGTAACATTCGCAATTTTCCAATCTTTCGGAACTATTCCTTCGCTCATAGACTTTTCAAATATTACTTTCAGAAAGGGGACTACGCTGGTATGTCTTCAGGACCAGCAGCTTTATTAGGTTTAATCCGCCGCAAGAGTTTAATAATGCCGTCTTCACTGAAGGTGATTTTCGACATGGCTTCAGACCAATGAACTTCCGGTAGGGTACCTAATGTGTTATTGGACGTAAATACGCTACCGAAAAAAAATAATTTAAGATATTTGCTTTGCCCTTGGTATCGTTTATTACGTTCCCGCGATTATCTTTTAAATAACCTACCGTTTGCTCTTTACCTTGGACCTCACGCACGTATGACCAAAAGGCTTTAGGGTCCTCATCTAAGTATTCGCACAAGATCATCTTTTTGAATTAGCGGAGGGCATCTCGCATGGTTCGCAATGTTTCCGATTTCGATTTTTTGTAATCACTCTTTACTTGATCCGTGTTGATATTGTTTGGATGCCTCGCGTAGGCTTTTAATTTCGAATGTAAACACGCCTCTGTTTCTTAGGAGCTTTCCTAGTCTCTTTATTATACCACCTTGGATCATTATTTTTTTAGAATATTTACATGGTAAAAATGTATCCATAAGGTCGCGCATTTCCCGTCCAAACAAATTCCAAGCATCCTCGGTGTTTAGACTCATAGTGCGCGCTTCATGCACCGGAAACTTAGTTGTAAGTGTATCACGAAATCCTTTAAAGTCAGCTTTCGAATGCAGATACATTTTGCAGTTAGGTTTTTCGTGCCTAACCAAAATTATATCCAAATCTATAACAATGGCTTTATGATCTGATAATCCATCGCAAACAGTCCATATCAAGGAGATTGAAATCCCCTCCAATTAAAGTTATGCTATTATAATTTTTACGCGAATAAAAGCTTATTTCTTCGTTAAGGGTACGTAGAACCTAATGTGTAGAGTTGGGTGGCCGGTAGAAGGCACATACATTTATATTCGGCTTATTGGACTGACTAACCGTGCACCAGACGTTCTCGATGTTCACATTTAAAAACGTATGTGAGCTACTCCGAAGTGAACTTTTGACCGCAATGAATACTCCGCCAACTATTTTATCCTGGCAATCTTTACGAGAGATCTTGAAATCTTCAGGGAATACTTTGTAGTCGCTAATTAGTAGTCGTAGTCTGTTAGCCAGCTTTCTGTACCTATGATTATATCTGAATCGTTAGTTCGGACGAAATGCTCTAGAGCGGTTACCTTACTTTTGATGCTCCTACAATTTTTAACAGCAATCTAAGTTATTATTGTAGGGTGAAGCCCGAGTGACGCATTGCGAATCATATACTCTATTTACAGGACAATTAACGGTATTCGGTATTATTTCCGCATTGATTTGCATCTGAAGATTCGCTGATTCGCTAAAATTTGGATCATCCCCACTATTAGTTAGGGCACATAAACGTACCAAAAGGTACGTTTGTATTATGTAATGCGTATAAAAATTAGCGATCTATTAAAAATATAATCACAAAACATAATGCTTTTCTTTCTTCCCGTTTCTGCATAAAATAGTAATTTATCGTTCTTTATGTTGTTCATATTTCTGTGATTCTTTCAGTAGTAAAAAGGGCTTAAAGAATTGTATTTCTGTTAGTTAAAAATAATAAAATATTAAAGATAGTTTGAACCAAAAATCAAAGCTATACAAATATTAAAATAACTCATACTTTCAATAAATATTCTCCTATAACATTTTCTGTGTATTTACTCCCAATGAAGAGATTTGACCTCCAGAAATAACTTAAAAGCAATCTAAATAAAGTATGAGCACTTTAACCACAGGTACTTTAGTACGTACATACAACTCGAAAGAATTTCACCTTAAGGAGTAAAATATTTGTTCACCATAACATTATAGTTTAAATTATGTGTTTCCGAAAAAAAATAATTTGTTGAGTTATTCCAAAGTTAAAAATAGATAGTCAACAAATTAACGGTAAATTATTATCTTTGGGATTGCGTTCTCATTGAAGACGTTTCTGTTGCGAAATCAATATAACTATTAAAAGATTGGAATGTCTTAGCGTTTAAATATTAAAATACGTATAAAATTAGAAAACGTATTAAGTTAAAAATATTTTATAAATCATTAAAAATAATTTTAATTCAAATTAATCGGTAATCTGATAATCCAATTGCTTGAATGCAATTTTAATTTGGACAAAATATGGAAGGAAATTGTTTATTGTACGGATTCCTTGGCTTTTTTCAAAATGACATAAATCCCTAACACCAGCCTTAAATTTGATTATGTACCTTACATCACTGTTTTATGTATATTTAAAGTGTAATTGGATTATACCAAAACTTGGTCATTCATTTTCTGATGTAGAATATATGCACTCTAACAGCTTTGTAATAATCTTTTACGTTAAAAACCTGTGTTCTTAAAATTACCACATCTATTGAAGTTTTAGTATTGCATATATAAATTTATTTACATAATAGTAATAATACAACATAATATGAGTAAAAGATTTGACAATTAGCATTCTAACTTTTCTTATTAAGACTGAGGTGATCTTTCATTCATTATAAAAGCGTCGATTAGAGCTGCGAACATTTCGCATAATTAAGTTTACTATTGGTCAATTCGCAATTCGATTGAAAGAATCGTAGATTGATGAACAATTAAAAGAATCGTAGGTGGATTGATGAACAAGTAACCTCTATACTCTATAAACTACTCTTACACCCCAAAAAGGTTAACTCGTGAGGACGTCTGGATTCAGTGCTTGCAATTTTATTTTACAGAGATAGAAACGTGAAAATAAGCTTATGTAAACGCTATAAAATAGTTAAATAAATAGCGCTCTTATTTTCTTATAGCGCTAAATTTTAAAAGAGATACCCTGAGCTTTATCTAGAAATAAAGCTGCATTTATGGAATCGAACGGAAATAAATACCACCAAACCATTCTCGCACATAAAGTTTTTCGTGCTTCCCTTGGATAAAACTCTGCATTTATAACTGCCAGTTTCCAATCCGCCAGTGATCTATCTAGTCTATGAGACGGAATAAATAATAATAAGTAAAAAGCGTTCAACAAAAACGAAATAAATAATTCTTCTTTGAAAACGGTGTTGAAAGGATGATAGATCGATCTATCAGTAATATAAAGAAAAAAGAAGAAAATGATTCGAAAATCAAAAGAAATAATTTAAAGACTGAAAAACGGAAGAACGATAATAACGAAATGATGAATAAAACGTGAGCTTAAAATAAAAGAAGAAAACCTTGGAAAGCTAGAAAAATGAGGCAAAGTAAGGGAAAGCGTAAGCTTGGAAACAAAGCGCAAAAATGGATGGAAAAGGAGAAATAGACGAAGAAAGGAAAATGTGAAGAAAAATTAAATTTTGGACGAAAGAATGGAATTTTGGGAATAGAGAGTGCGTGGTCTGGTCTAGCGATAGAGTTGGCAGTGGTCAAGATAAGGAAAGTAAATGTGCACTTCCGCTCTGAGAGAGAATCATAACAGGTAGTTTTGGCGTACAATACCTGTTCTCATCTGAATGTAGCCTGAAGGGCGATTGTATTAAACATCGGTCACAGTTAAAATCCCTTTACAAACCATTTAATCAAGAATATACGTCCATATCCACCAAAACAAATTCACATTCGCAAGAAAAATTAACATGTCCATAAACAATAATAAAATTAATAATACCTTCACCGTCATATTTTGTAGAATTATTAATTTTGAAGTGATAAAGAAAAACTGAGAAGAAAATGTGGGAATCAAAAGATCCTTAAAGAAAAATTATCTGTTGCAGGAAAACATCAATCCAGAAAAGAACCTATAAAATGAATAGTTATGATGGAGGTATGCTAACAATTGAAGAACGAAATAGTTGAACCTTATTCTCCGATCCGTCCGGATTTTGAGTTTTGTTATTCTATAATCATTAAAATATCTTAATAATATTATTATATTAGAAAATAGATATTTTATTTGGAAATGACTCTCATTGGGTAATACGCTTAACAAATATTTCAGCTGCAACCAGAAGAGCAAAGTATGCATTAAATGACAAATAAAACGATTATTTTCGCCTAATTCGATAAAACTTGGTCGAATTATTAAACACATTGGATTAGGTTATCAAAATACATCGAAAATCTATGTGAATACAAAACAAAATCAATTCCGGAAATTCTACCATAATTGAGCGTACATCAAAAGAATTAACGTGATAAATTAATGTGACCGGAAATATCAAGTTCCTATAATAAACATCTCATGTAGGAGTTGTCTTCAGAAACCATTCGTTTGTTCTACATCTATATATTTCCGGATTATTTTCTAATTCTGATGTTTAAAAATAATAACTGTGAATAGAGATACATAAGCCGTAAAAATAGGCAAATTAGTGCCTCGCAGAAGTTAAAATTTGAAAAAAAATGTACATAGGGGGTCGCGCGTTCATTAATACCGAAAAATTGTATTTTCTAAATTGTTAATAAATGAGAAACACTGAATTGAATAAGTAAATAAATTAGTTGAAATAAAAGTTACGCATCTTAGCGCATTTGAAATTATAAAACTCTATCAGAACCGATTAAATTTTCATAGAATTTTATTAATAACAGATAATTCGTGTTAAATGTATCGGCCATAGCATTGTTACCTCACATTTCTGTCACTATTTTTTAAGTACGAGCGTGCACTCCGTCTGATAGCATTAATTATACTTATAAACAGTGAGATTAAAAGATGATCAATACTTAAAGAACATTCGACCTACGACATCAGGATATAACTCCACTTACGAAATTATTTCCATAAAAAAAATAAGTAAAAAATCCCGCTATACTTTAAAATTACATAATGATATAACGGCACAAAAAAATTGGAAATTTAGGTGATATATTTACTAAAATAATACTAGACATAGTCGAAAATATTTTATGAATTAAGAAATAATTTTAAACGGAAAGATCGAAGGAAAGAGAAATGTGTTGAAGCATTCAAAATTTTACGAGCAACAAAATGAGCTTTTTATAAAATCCATTTAGAAAGTGGAGGCATCTCAGGGAGTACCAAATTTGAAAAGAATCATAAAAGACCTCACGTTAAAAAAAATACATAGAAATTAAGTGGCATCTCGAGAGAAAAGGAGACTGAATAATGCAGTCGATATTCAAAAGATTCTGCTTTATTAGTTTAAATTAAGATACACGTTTAATTAAGAGACATACGGTTACAAACCAAAAAAAAGATTGGTTTACCGGTGGGTTTATTTCCTAAAAAATAAAATACTTTTCCTCCCTTTCCTTTCCTAAAATAAGCACATCGTTGACGAATAAAAATCGAAGCGACGATGACATTAGTATAATGACGAAACAGTAAAATGACTTAGAAATGTAAGAACTTTGAGAAGTTATGTTTTGATGCATACGGTTTTGTACTAAACTTAAAGACACGATCACTGGAATAGCAGCAATTTTCTTAGATTTGTAAATAAAAAAGTGAAGCATATGTATTGTGCCATCACTATCACTCAGTGATCGCGGTAATGTTTCTGAAAATGTGTTATTCAAGGAGTGTTTTACCTCACCCAACTCACACCACCATATCCTCCTTTCGTTTAACATTTTTTTTAATCAAAGAAGGCAATTGTGAATACCTTGAAGCCACACTTATTCCCCGAAACTTTAATTTGTAACCAATTAATTGAATATAGTGAGCCTTCAACAGTTCTCTTTCAAAAATGGCTTCGGAAGAAACGATTAAGTATTAAGAAATAATAAGTTTGAAAAATGGAAGAAATTGTGGATTAATTGTGAACTCTTTCAATTCTGATTAGAATTATACAAAGTCACCGATTTAATATTTGTTTTTGGTGTTCAAAAAGCGTTACTCCCATTTCGAGATTTTTCTTACGGAAACGAGGCAACGGAGTTTTAATAAACATCGCTCAACTACGCACAGAAAATACCTTTAAACGCTTGATGAAATAATATGTTGAAATGAGCAGATACAAGAATTGAGCAGATGAAACAAAAGTGTGAGAAACGAAGATGGGAGGTAATGGAGATCAAGAAAAAAGCGTTCATCCGAAAGGAAAAGTCAGTCTTAGAAACAATCCGCTACTAAAAGTTTGTTTCAAGATCAGAAAAGAAAACGCAATCTTAGTATGAAGGGATAAATTACCTACACTCTTTGCTTGTAATAATAGACATAAGGATTTAGAGGATGATGAGTGGGGAAACAGTGGACGAGAAGAAAATAAATTTGGCAGAAAATAAAACGAATAAAGAGGATAAGAACAAGGAAAAAAATAAAAGAGGAAAAATATAAAAAATGTATATTCCCTGTAGATTGCAGGATGTTATTGAGAATCTTTAATGCACCAGTACTGATTTCCAAAAGACTCAAGGAGCTTATACATTCTTTTTTTTTATTTTTTTTTAAGAGTTTCAAAGTAAACATTGGATTATTTTTCCTGATCAAAATTCAAAGTAATTTACATAGGAATAAACTAGATTGTGCTGCCGTTACGTCATTTAGTGCAACCATATGCTGTATTTTTCTCTCCGCTATAGTATCGTTAAAAGTGCTTCGAATCGGCAATCGAACCTTCGAATTCGAATTTGAATCGAAGCTTTCCTCAACATTAGTCTTAATACTTCCTTCCTTGAAAATCCTGTTCTTATTTTTAGAATCATCCTTGGAAATGTTATAAACCGTTCTTATAAAATTGTTCTTGGCTGAGGATTCCTCACTTTAAGAATATGTTCTACGTATTTCCATAAACACTTAAGTAGACGTTTCCCAATTTTAAAATTCTGGCTCAGTCAAGAAAGTAAGTTTAAATTCACTCAATCCTCAGCTTGCCTCATTGCTTCTTCCCCTTCTCACCTCCGATCCGTAGATAGCCAATTGAGGAGAGAGTAAACCAGTCATTGTGCTGATATGAAGAAGCAGAGAATCGTCAGTAAATTTAGGATTTTTACTTTCCAAAAGTCTAAAACAACATTAATTGTAGCTCATCCTCTCGAAGTAATAGTACCACTTGACATGACATTGTCCATTTAGTATTCGAGTAAATAGTGATGCACATTAACGTACTTTGATTCACCTTAAGTACGATTCTTTGGCTTTGACTACTAAAGCAACGAATTCGGTAAAGGGATCATAAATATGTATATCAAACATATATTGATATGAGGGGCGGAAGTTAGTCATTGAACTAAAACATAATAATGAATGAAAAAGGGTGAGAAAAACTTAAATTAGTGGAAGGGAAACAAAATAGAAAGGAAATAGCGCGAAATTAAGTTAACGCGGTCGTATTACGAGAAAGAAACCATAAAGGGGATGGATTTGATTACATCCGCTCTGCTTCCTTTTCCTTTAACATCCTCCGCCTATTCTTCCAAAACACCCACGCAACATCCAATTTAACCTTTCCTTGGTGTCCCTGGAATCACGCAGTTTCCACCGCCGCCCATACGTCATGGCCGACGCGAGAAAAAAATGAATAGCGAATAAGTAGAGGGGTTAAAGGTTTAAATATGGTTGTGGTAGAGCGGTTCTGTCGGTGAGGGACGACTGAAATTTTTCTCCCGGTTCTTTTTTGCAACCCGACGATTTTTTAGTGCCTCCTTTTTTCGTGAGAGATTACGATAGGCGTTGGGCCCACGTTGAGTCGAGATTTAAATCAAGTGGCGGCTGAATGATGTTGCGGGAATCGCTTTTTAAAATGTTTTACACGTCGCTCGGATTGTTTATTGCGGGATTGTTTTGAATTGATAAATCAATTTAAGACCCTTGGTATATCTTAATACGCAGCAAAAGGTTACTTAATATTGACGAATCGATAACTAACTTTGAGTTAAAGACATAATTCAGCCAGAATTCCCGATAACGTTGTAACCGTTTTCAAAATCAGCAATAATTCAGACTATACCAGTGGTAGAATGAGCCATAAATTCAACTTGGATATATTTTTGAGTTGCGTTGAGATCAAATTCAGCAAAGAAATATATTGAATAAGCAAAACATTTATTTCAGCTACGCTCACGTCTCTAATCCTTATGAATATTTTCAGGTAAGTGCCTGTTTAATTTGTACTTAATGGTTTCAAACACATATATTATTCTGTATTTTATTTGCAATGAATCGTACAGATAACTTATTCGAAGTAAACGCATTTTCAAATATTATCAGAGGTTACAAAAAACTCATTCCTTCCCATTTTTAACTTCGTTAAAATCTGCCTCAGCCTTAAAATTGAAAAATAAGACTACGTAAATGTTGATTCATTTAAATAGTACTTCAACCAACAGTATTGAAATGTCCAGCTCTGGTCCAACTTCCGTAGACCTGTTTCGCCCTCACTCTTTCATTTCATTGGAAAAGTAGTTTACATTCCTATTGCATTGGATGTTGCACTTCTTATATTTTCAATTAGAAGAAAATTACGTAATTTAGGAAATTGAAGAGAATAATCAAACATTTATTCATAGCGATAGTATTTAGGATGAATGTTCATAACTCATAAGTATTCGATCGTGTATTCAAAGTCGCAGCTGAAGGGATTGTTCATGTAAATGGAGGAAAGGGAGAAATACTCGAGATAACCCACGGCTTAAAAAGTGAATTCTAAATATCAGACTGAGTGATGAGAGCAACCCTCCATTTAATTAATGCCAATGTTTGAAACTGAGGAAAAAAGGAAGGAGAGAAACACGGAGATTAAACAGACACGGCATTGCGAAAGAAGTTGTGACATTTGAGGGCTAAAGACAGATGCTATCATTAATGATTTATTTCTGTTTCGAGCGGTGGCGTTCTAAATCTCTTGAGAGATATTATATAAGAAATGAATATTCGATGGAGTTGGATATATATTATCGTTAAGGATTTAAATTATTTTATTCATATGCTTTCTTTCGCTTTCCATCCTTATCTAATCAATCCAAAATATCTTCTACAGTTTGAAAATTTAGATTTGTAATACATATACCTGCTCGCAACTGAATAAAGCCAAGTTGCAGCAGCCAACTCAAAAAGCCAACCAAGTAGCCAAGGTCAAAGCCAGGTAGTTCTTCCAATCATTCTTGGTTTCAATTTCTGAGGCTTTACGTAATTACAAATATATAACATTATAAATGGATTAAATATAATCGTTCTCTTTGGACGCATTGTCCCAACAGCCTTCATTATTTACCTCTAAAATACTCAATTGTTCTTAACAAAAGTACTAATGATAACGATTATATATATGATTATATATTATAAAACGTATGTAACAAGAATGACTTGCGAGACTCGGGTCCTTAGGCCTCAAATGACTGCTCCACTAATTCTTGAAGGATTCATAAGTGAAATGCGAAACTTTCCGATGTTTTCAGATGCGTATTACAAATACTCAAGAAAACAATTGCATTCACTTTGCAAATCGGCTATGTTAAATAAGCTGTACATGAAAATCTTTCAGATTAGCCCTCCAAAATATGTGCGCCTCTCCAAATGTTTATTATGACCTCCGTAGGCACCTCCCGGAGTAAAAAGCAATTTCACGGAAATATTTAAAATGGACATCCGACTTCAATTGATAAACTTCAATTACCTCCGAACTTGCAGGTGCTAACCTTCTCCTAATTATTTGCATTACTTAGTTACGCGTTTTTAATATAATAATTTCTTAATTGGTATTCGATAGCCACCCATTAAAAACCGGGATTTTGAAGGATAAAATCACGAGGAAAGTAATTAATTCATAAATGAGCATTCCCAAAACTCAGATACAAAATCCCTCCAAAATCTGCTGCTTACGATTGGGGAGAGATTCTCCCATTCACTCCTTAACATTCAAACTGGAGTTGGTAGGAACGGAGCGGAGATAGCAGTCGGAGGCAGAAAAATTCCTGTAGAGAATCCGCGATAGGAACTTAGGGTTGCGAGCAACAGCATTAACCGTGGAAACAAAAGCTACGCCATGAATAACGGCGGCGCATTTGACCGCCTCCTTTTATGCCCCCTCTGCCTCATTTATCCATCGGCGCGTCTTCTCCTGCGCGAAGACCCTTCCCATGATGCTGTTCGAGCGGATAATTAAAGACCACTCGCAGGATAATTAAACAGTATTTCTCCCTCTCTCCCGCCATATCTCACTCTCATCTCTTTATCCCCTCTTTTACGTTCCTCCTTTTTTAACCTTTGTCTACCTGTTCCGCACTTTTTGGACGTGGATTTTTGTCGCTGCGATATGCTCATGATATGCGCATTGCGCTCCTATTTTGTTTCACAGTGTTTTCTGCAGCCCTTTTCGTAAACGATTTCTCTCGCAGCCAAGGCTTTGCCAAAATGCCTCCGAATGTATCATATCGACAACTGGAACTTCTGACTTGAAATTTTGGTTCCACTGAAAGGTTAACGTTCTAAATTTATATTGAGAGTCATCGGAGAAAAATAAAACGAGTGTGCTGTGTTAAAATGAGTTTCAATTTCTATTAAATGAACGATGAAAATCATGACTTTAAAAAAATGGATCGAATGTTTATACATCGGCTAATCGTTAGAAAAGAAAAAAAAACATTGACGATGAGATATAACTGGAGTCCAAACATAAGTTTTCACTTAATCATCTTTTAATTTCGAATTTCTTCTTTTCGAAATATTTATTGGTGAAAAACTGAGTTATGGTCCTTAACATATCGGATGCTCCGCAGCAAACAGTGTCCGAAAATTCATATTTGAATTAATCGATGACACTCTGGAATAACAAACAAGAAAACATGAAGATTTAAAACTATCTGAAATTTATTATGAATTATGTTTCTTCCACAAAAACATTGAATATCATTAAGGAAATGATCCTTAATGAGGAGTTTTTGAGAATAAATCTTTAAAAGATATTCTAAACAGGGAAGCATGCGTAATTCAGCATTAGTAAGTCATTAAAAAATATTAGGATACTTTTATAAAATTCTTGTAAATTTCATAGCCAAAACAAATTTAACTATTTTACGTGAATATTGTTAATTGATCACTCCAAATTAGGTAAGAATGTTCCTGAAAATATTCTTACAAAACATAAATTCTATCCATTGAGTTATCTGAGGTAAATTCTCTGCCAAAAAAAAAATCATCAAACTCATTTCCCAATTTGTTCGAAATTCAGGTCCAAATTCACGCTCAAAGGAAATAATTTAAACGGAGAAGATTGAATCTCCGTTTTTAATAAAAGCTTTTTTCGTCGCATAAGCGACATAAACTGAGTTTAATGGCGGAGTTATTAATGACACGGCCATATCTTTTGGAGGGAAAATAAAACTCGCTAACTTGGAGCTGTTTAAGGACTCAGAATGGACCAATTTCGAAACAAAGCCGTAAATCAAGTCGTTGGCATTTTAAATACGTCATATGCAGGAAAGACCAAAATGTGAAAAATTGGAGAATTCGAGCAAGAGCTTTTAAAACGAACTGAATCGATATTCTGCAAAAAAATTTAGATGCATAGAAATAGAATAATACCAATGACTCTTCGGATACTAAAGACCTTAAGATGGAAATAAAAATCTTACTTAATCTACCTACTTCTATCTATCTATCTTGTACTATCTATCTATCTATCTATGTAAAGCAGAAATTCTGTGGGTTTGTTTGTGTTTGTTTGTCTGAGATTGGAAACCACACCTTTTGTCCGATTTGCATCAAACTTTGCATGCGTGTCCTCTGTGACCCGGAAGGAAGTTCTGATACCTCTTTATTCGATAACGTAGCTGGGTTTGAACCAAGATCGTTCAGATAGATTTCCACAAGAAATACATGTAAAATTCAATTTTATCGAATTAGAAGAAATAGTCGTATAAGGTCGAGATAAGTATCAAAAGAAGGGAAATTCAATAAAGATTTTTATTATGGCCGTGGAATATCGGTTTCGTTTCGAAGTTGCGAGAATTTAGATAAAATATACGAATATTTTGCGAAATGTTGAGGTTGTAAACAACCCCTTCCCTTGACGACCAATGCGATTGTTGATCCCGAGCTCATGCATTCCCCATAAGAAGACATTGTTTATTTAGGCCCTTTTAGAAGCAATTGACGACATGAAGAGGAAGAAAATAGTTTTCAATCGCAGGGGCAGCAAACATACGTAGAAACGTAATTAATTAATGGAGATGGTAGAGTAACTTTTAGTCTATCAATTCGGACTCTTGACATATTTTACGATTATATTTCCCATGAAAAGAATATAAAATGATAACTTCCATATATTAAACATTGTCAAGTGTTCTTAATGAAGCATTAAATGGTGCAACTTCTAAAGTTGCATAATTTGTACGGTTCCTTTATAGGCTATCTTCGCTCCACTTCTCACCGACTGCAGTTTGCTGTCCGGCTTGTATTTGCAATAACAATGAACAAGTCTCAAGGGCAATCTCTAAGGGTAGTTGGGATAAATTAGGAAATCCATTCTTTTCACATGGACTACTATAGTACGTCGCTTGACCCAAGGTAAACACGCCTAAAATGTATACATATATTCATCCAAAGGTAAAACAAGAAACATTGTCTGTCCAAGAGCTCTAGAGTAATGTAAAAGAACTTGACTGATTACAATTCAGAATTTTGGTGTGTGTCTGAGTATGTATATATGTTTTTTATTATCATTGATGGATCATCATCACCAGACATTTTTAATCTAACATCGGATCTAAGCCTCCCCAAACGATTTCCTATTATTTATTTATAGATACGTGTGTATGTTTGCTTAAAACTCTAGAACAAGAAGTTAGAAATCTTGCAAACTTTCACATTAACTTGAGACAAGCTTCATAAGTGTGCAATTCCATAAGGATACACATTCTTACTGTTGATTGCAGATTTCGGCTTCTTGCACTTCAAGCACTTGATTAACTTTTAAGCGGAGAAGCGCTGGGCGCGAAGACTCCTTTGCTTGAAAATGCAAAACAAGGGGAAAGTTTTCGGCGTTGAATTAACTGAACTAAAAATATGAGAATAAATTGGCTTAAAAATAAATGGCACGTTATTAATACCAAGTGCAGTAACTCTGGAGAGACTCTTATCTTTGAATTGACGTTTGGAAACAGCCTTAAACTATTAAAAAGTCTTATGTCACTTTCAGTGGTATCTGTAGTAACGATTACATATTCAGCTGCCGATGCTGAGATTGTACTACCGGTTGTAGAAATCCTTCCAATTAAATTACCAGAGTGAAATCGAAAGAGAGACAACACTAAGCCCTAGGTTTCGAAAAAGGAATCTTAACTCAATGATTAAAAGATAACTCTTGTTTCAACCGTTAGGATCGATTTCCTGCCATTTGGTGCGTTTCAGAAGATAATCAGTTCGTTCAGATCAAGAGAGAGCGAAAGCAGTAGAAAACGGAGAATCGTCGATTCAAAGGAAGAGCAAACTCCCCGAAGGGATAACTGGGAGAAATGTGTGAATGCTTCGGGGAATCTCGAAGTTTCTTGCAGGATTATCGAGTTTTTCTCATAAGTATATTATGAAATCTAAATTCTTGAAAAGGATTCTGTAATTTCCAGACTTTAATGATCAATATTACCGAGAATAGTTTTTGTATTTCTGAGTCGGATTTTCGATATTCTACCCTTTTTGAAAAATCTTGTGTACAAATAATTACTTCATGATACCTCGAAAACTTCCCATCTAAAAGGGAAAATGAATAAATAATGTAAACATTTTGTGAAAAAAGGTCATTCCGCGAGAGATGTTCAGTGCTGTCTTTCTTCGAGATATAGGCTAAGACTATTTTTAAAAAGAAGCACTTAACCACGCTCATTAAAAGGGAACAAATTACATACTTCTTACTGAAAAGAAAATTGTAAGTCGTATTTTTATTAAAATGACAATGATCATTGAAACAAATACTTTTCTTGAGGATTTGTTAAAATACATTAATGTAGCCTATATAAAATACGACGATAGGTATTTCAAATACGAAATCTATATGGATTGATAGGACTGAAATCAAGTTAATATAATGTACGCAGTGTTTGGAGACTAAAAGTGATAACTATACTATGAAATATTTTTATTCGTTAATGCATTATCAAAAAATATTCTAAGAAAATTATCTTGATCGTATATTAGACTTTAAAAATATAAATGCTTAAAATTAAA
>KZ308862.1:1112212-1122636 GCA_000376725.2 Ladona fulva
ACACACACACACACGAGTAAAAGAAAGTTGCTTGCATACTGCAAGCTTAATGTAAGATAGATTAACTAAGGCATTATACACCTCCTGCAACACTCCAAATCCATCCACCAACACTCCGTCTATCAAACAGACGAAGCTGTACTAAAATATTGAGGTTGTAAACAACCCCCCCCTCCTAATTCCACCGTTGAATCCGCACTTATGCATTTTCACAGGAAGTGTTTAACCATCACACTCCGGTCGACCATTCAAATTTCCATGGAAAAGTATACATTCTTTTTTATCTCTCGATTGGAAATATTTACTGAAATATAACTCACCAGGGATCATTTCATATGGGAACTATCTTTGACATTCATCTGTCCACAAATTATAATCCCATTCTCTATGAATACAGGCTTAGAGTCATAGTAAATCAAAAGTAAATATTTGTACATCCATATATTTTAAATGTAAAAAAATTTTCCGTTTCATAAACGTTAATAATATTTATTCCTTTGCTTTAAAGAGCACATTCCACTCGGGGTGTTTGAATATGGACGTTAAATTTAACATTTTCCTACCATAAATTTTGTTCTGATTCTATTCTCTCTTACTGTAGAAGAAGTATCATACTATTTTAAGCTATTTTCCTCTAAAATATTTTTATTTCCTACAAAAGTCATACCGCTAAACTTTGGTTACATTTAACAAGTAGGTTACCCAAAATTTCTCCCGGAAATGCAAGAAATACTCTCCGCTAGTTTTGGGCGCATACATTTTAATGTATGAATATGAAGTCGCAAGTTGGACTTCCTAAAATGCCATTCGCTTGCACTGAAATGTCCACAACTCGACTTCCCTCTTCATGGGAAGAGAAATCAGCACTTTGCATTGAAAGTATAAAAGTCGAATCAATAATATTTAGTGAGCTTTAATATATGCAATCTAAAACTCAAATCAAAACTTAGATAGATTTTCTATTTTCAGATAAATTATTATTTTGTGATCTTAATGAGCTATTAAAAAGAATATTGTAATGGAACACCTGATTTATTCGGTGAGCGTCACGTGGCCTAATCTATCTTTAACGATAAAGCGCTAGTCGCGTACGTTGACTAAATCTCACTTCGAAATGTTTGCGTTCATAATCTATCATCTATAATTCACATTATTAATCAGAATGGAACATTAAAAGTTTTTATGCAATAAAAAATATTTGCCGTCGGCGTTTGGGAAAAAATTCTTCGTCTCGTTTCGTATCCTATGAATCCGTTCATTTTAAAATTCTCCAAATTGATTTCTTTTTCTGTCAATCAGTCGAGAAAAAGGGTTTCTCTGCAACAACGGTACTCAAAATTGAAAAACTGCAGCTTCAGTATCACTATAATGATTATTGATGATAGCACCGCAGTAAGACACTATATCCGATAATGAATTCATAAATACAATCTACAGTTATTTTAAGTTTAATCTGTTCAAAATTCATTTAAATCAAAAGACTAATATTAGTCAATATATATTTATATTGACTAATATTAGTCTTTTTAAGTCCCCGGTTCGACCCAAGACGAGGAAAATGTTTTCCGTGAGAAACATATGTAAAGTTCACTTCTACCGCTTGAAAGCTTCATTTCTTTTGGAAAATTAAATCAGAAAGAATAGCCGTACAAAATCGAGACAAGCACCAAAAGATGGGAAATCCAATGAAAATTTTTATTTTGGCCGTAAGACATTGCTTTAGATTGTAAATTGCGGGAATTTGGTTGAAATAGATGAACATTTTGTGATATTTTGTGGTTGTAAACAACCGGTCCCCCTGACGACTGATTCGAGTTTTGAATACGAACTTATGCATTTTCCTACAAAAGAATACATTGTGAATTGAGGTCAAATAAAATGCATGGTAAGCATTACTGACAGACGTTCAGGTGTGTGAAGAGGAAGAAATTTTAACATTTGCAGTGTCGAATGATTTGTATTATCGAATCGCAGGGACGCAATTAAGACCATTTAGGAGAGTTTAATTAATCAGTTTATTATTATGAATAAAGTCACATTAATTCCGACAATTCCCAGAGTTCCTCGCGCTGTTACAGCGCCTATAGCAGAGGATTGCATAGGCCAGATGGAAGCAGTTCACGCCAAAGGCTCACTATGTGAACACAAAGGAGCTGTGCATGCGATAAATGCCATCGAATATTAACCCGCCTCAAAACTACGTACACGTCGAAACTCAACCGTTAATATTTCCCAGAAACGAGTACGTGCATCCTTATTCGTATCAATTTACTCTCTAGGAGACAAAAGGGGCGGTAATTGCACCAATCAGAGAAGTAATCAAAGAGAAGCCGATGTTAACTGATGACTTCCTGAAAAAGGCGACATATTTGATTCTTAAAGCTATCTGCTTTAATTTCGAATGGCCCTCTCGTGGTTACAAAAGGTCTCTCGCAGAATGGAAAAAGTTTTCGGTAACTTTTTCTCGTTGCTAGGAAACGCCTTCTCTCATAAAACACGGAAATAAATATGGAAGAAAACATTATATGAGTGTGAATAGAATATAGTCTGACCTTCTCTCATAAGAGGCGACACCGAATAAAAAGAATTTAAAAATATATCTCAAGTGCAGAGTCATTCGATGAGAAATTAGTCGTTTATTCGATTTTGTCTTCATTAAACCGTTTCTTGGCTAAATCGATGGATTAAATGTTCACCGATGGTTAAATGACACCGATATTTCTCGCTCGACTATTTCGATAGTGTACGTATAAGATATACCTGAAATCTTTCAGTTGTAGTTTTGTTTGATAGTAGAAACCTTTTTTGGGAAAATGCACAGGATTCAAATCCATGATAATCCATCGGCATTGACGAGAAATATTTGGGCGTAGCATACAAAACTTTCTAAACTTTCTCTCTTATGCTAAAAATACGCATTTATAGTTTATTGGGGTAAAATCTTCGCGATTTAGAAGTGTAATTCGGAATAAAATTTTGAGCCGTAATGCTGTAGAAGAATCGATCGGTTTTCTTTTATACGAAGTATCAATAACAGAATGAAGAAACAATGAATTTGAGCACTTATCGACTTAAATGATAATCAAAGATTTAAGCCTTAGGTAATGTTTGACTTAAAATAGGAAGATTCCGAACCAAATTGATAACAATTCACTATCTTATAAAAAAGTAGAGTTTGTATGAGTGTAGGTTCACCTAAAACTCGAGAATGAGATGAGCAACTTTTCAAATGTGAAGATTAACACTTTTCGCTTGCAGGGTTTATTTCATTTGTAAAATCAATAAAATAATTAACAGCCTAACGAAATTAATACAAGCACAAAATGAATATTTCTATTATGGTGGTGGAATATTGCTTTAGATGCGGAAAGTCCACAATTTTGAAAAAAATACGCAGACGTTTTTGTAATATTTTGAGGCTGTAATAACCCCTGACAACCGAGCCTATGGCTGAATCCGAGCTCATGCATTTTCCATAAGAATTCACAAATAATCTAGACTAGTTTTAATTTAGTGGTAAGGATCATTGATAGAATAAACGGAGAAAAAGAAATTTCCAAAATAGTATTTACGGCGACAAATTGCAGAATCAAATGTATCAGTTTATAAAAAATTACCAATTTACGAGAAAGATTGAGCTTTTAGTAGAGTTGCATTCCTCAGTCTCATCGGTTACACAAACTAATTAATGTTTTATGGAACATATAGCAAGTCGCAATTGATATTGCAATGATCAATTTTTATTTCCCCGTTGAGAATCATCTGGAAGACAGGCTAGTATTTTATAATATAGCAATATTTTAGTAGTTCATCTATAGCACAGTTTTTGCTCATTTTATTTGCATATTACCAATTATAAACTAATACATATGGTTTGCAGTAAAATGTTCGTAAAAGTAAAGGAGATATCAGCATCTTACTTTTTAACCCATTCTTAAAATGCCAAATTTTATCGAAATCGATAGGTAAGTAAAATGTCTTCCTCCAGATACAGCTCAACCCATGGCTAAAAATTTTATAGCTATGATAACTTCGTTCCTAAAATCGGACAGGAAGATATGTTTTGCTGATTTTCGTCATATATTTCTTTTGCACATAAGTTTTTCTCATAAACCACGTTTTATTTTTCTGATGAAAAAAATATCATGTAACTCAAATAGATGAAATCTATGTCACTCCTATCGTCATTCGAAAGTTCCAATTATCTTTATTAAAATAGATAGTATCAACTATACACAAATTAATTCTCCCATTTAATTCAGTAATTTCAACAAAAATTCAAAATAATGAAATCCGGAACCCAATACGGAGTTCGCTTAAGCACTCTAAAACCACTGATTCACGTGACTTCAGTGATCCTATCTCTAAGAAACAGTAATTTCAACGATAATGTATCCAAGAACGCGTTGTCCTTGATTTTCACTCAATCAACGATATCATTGCCCCATGAGTTTTCAGTGTTCACTTCCACTGGAAGGCGAATGCCTACTTTTCCGCCCCCAAAACGAATCTCCGGACGTTTTCTTGAACCCTTTGTTCGAAGGATACCTTTCTCCGAAAATCTGCTCATCTTCCAGATTCGCTGTCTTCATCGTATCTTCCACTCTAATTCACTCTTCGCTCGGCTGTTTTTGCATTATTGGCATTTTCAGCTGAAATTCGGTTCGCTTAAGAAGTGGCATTTTAAAGAGAATGTTCGTATTCGTTCGTGCTCTATTCCTCTGATTTAATTCCTCCAAAAAAGTGTCAGCAAGAAAATAAGAAAGCATAAAAAGCTTCTTCATGCAAATTTCAAACTAAAATTTTGTGTATCTCTCTCACGGATAGCTAAGGTGATAACGGCAAGCGTTTCGAGGAGACACGAAGATGTCTTTGGTGAAATGAGAAAGAATCTGGGAATGCTTTAACGCTTTCTATGTATCTTAATGATGCGGATTTATCCTTGAGTGTAGAAAATCAAAAGGAATATAGTCTCTATTACTCACACAAATGAAAATATTGAGCGAATTTTCTTCTCACTGACATTTCAATTAACAAAGATTCTAAAACTTTTAAAGAAGCCCTTTATAAGTATTTAGAAAGTTATTTGCGAATTTGAACTGAGAAAGCATCTATACTTTCCTAAAGTTATCGTATGAAAATGTTAGTAAAAATGAGGACAAATGTATAATTTTACCAAAATATAGAAGCTCTTTTGTTAAAACGTCAGCGAACGTAGGCTTTCTTCAATAGAAGTTCTAAGACTCAGTGAAGATGTGCATTAATGAAAAATAACCGTTTGGTTTAGAAAGGATACGCTGCTTGGAGTATATGAATTTCAAACAAATTTGTTCAAATTTCACTAAATATTTTTGGAACTCGCAGGAATTTCTGTGATACAATTCTGTTAACTCGTAGGAGAACCGGAAGAACGGAATCGCCGATTGAAATTGAAAAAGATTCGTTCTCACCGAAGACTTCCTCTCAATATAAGTAAATATGCCTATCCCTGCTTCTGGATAAACACGGATTTCATAACGAAAACCGTCAGCGGAATAAGTTTACCTCCTCTCGATTCATCCAAAACATTTATTAGCTCAGATAATCGAAAGTTTGTTTACTTACTGAGGAAAACATACTTTGGGCTAATTTAATTACTCTGACGATTTGTCTACATAGAGTTTTAATTACAGCGTTTATAATTATTAAACACTTAAATTATGAAAACAGCAAGAAAAGAGATTCTAACTACAGCAACTCTCAAGACCGCCTTCCCCCCCTTCCCTCCCCCCCTTTCCTCAATTTCTTGTCACGTATATCCCCATGTCTCACCTCTTCATTTGCATTCATAGAAAGTTCAAAACCATTGGTAGCAAAACCAAATTTATTTCTGAAAAAGTAAAATGTGTATTCATTATTTAATTTAAAAAGATGCAACGTATGATTGTATTTCGTTCAAAGCTCGTCATCTGTTCAAACTCCAAACAGTCTAAGAAAAGAAGAGTACGATCTGAATAGCTTTCAAAGAGCCCCGATATGGAATGAGAATAAATCCAATGAGATGTGGATTTTGAGAATAATATTTATCACGTTCAAATGTTCATTTATTCACTCGCAATCACAGGAGAGCAAAACGCCGTTTCTCGAATCCTCGCTCACGAAGTTTCTCAATTATATTTTTCTCATGTTTTACGAAATGACACTTTCACCGAATCATTATTCAGCCATTGCCGGTCACACAGTTGTATCGTGAAGTGATCAACAACTACATGAATTGATACAAATATGTGACCCATAAAAATCAAGAACAACTTAGCATGTGATAGGTTCAGCTAATTACGGGAATATCGAAAGATAAGGAACAGTGAATAAGGATAGTTCAGAATAAGGTCAGGGATTCGAGAAATATTGAATGGAAATTATCAAACCCGTAATTATTTACTTATAAAAAGCTGAATAAAGAACAAAAGCCATAAAATCCGGTACCTATTTTATTTGTCCTAAATACTTTCGGAAATATATACCAATAGAAAGAAAAAAAATGAAGAAAGAAGGATGTATTTTGATGTGAAAATGGCACCAAAATAATCCCTTGTCCCTCAAGGGGAAGGAAATTTGGCTAAAGTAGACATTTCGTACAAGTCGAAGGCAATGTGAAGGGAACGAGTAAATTTGCTTATTAAGTTAATTGACTGTTCATTAGAAGAGGCATTCGTGTGATTTAATTGTCACGAATGGTATCAATGCAAGATTTTGGAGGATCCCGAGGACTGTTTGTTTAGTGGTCATGGTGCATTACACCTCTTGGAAGTGACTGAGATATGCCTTATCTTGGCCTGACTAAATGTTCTATTGACTACTTGAATGCTCGCATTTTTGTAAAATGAATGTGAAGGAATAATCGGTTATTACAGAATTAAAATGTTTATTTCTCTAATAATTGGATGTTATAAATAAAGTTTCTAAAGGCATACATTTTGATGATTCTGAAACTCGAAAGAATATGACTAAATAAAAAACGATGCAAAAATATACGATGTGACGCAAAATAAGACGGCAAATGCAGTACAATGCAAATTTGAAAAATAAGTGATATTATCACATTCGTAGAATATAAACCACTCCAAATTTCCCAATCCAAATTTTTTTTATTCTGGAATATGAGCAAATGTTTCATAAATTCTAGCTTTAACAGTTCCTTGCGTTACAGTTAAATTGAAAGCCAATCGATATAGGAAAGTATTCTTTTTTTCCGAATAAACACTATTAAATCAAACAACTATATTTCGTGTCACTCTTCCAGTACCATAGTGAAAGTTGTTAATACATTTTCACATCACAACGAACAACTAATACTTCTACCTCACATATATTTATATTAGGGTTTCCTAAAACTCTTAAATCCAAGTTAATCATTTTTCCTTTTTTAAGTGATTTTGTAGCTGAAAATAAAATGGATAAATTTTACTAAAATATCATACAAATATGTTTAGAGCTTCGCAGAGCTATTTACAGCATAAGACTAAAGCAACGTTTATCTACGGCAACTGGAATAAGTCGAAAGAAGTGGGCAACTGCAAACATAGCCAGTATCACCCCATTTAGTATAATCTGAAGGTGGAGTGAGTTTTCGAATTAAAGTCCGTTCTCAAACACCTCTTCCTGCGCACGAATACTTCCGATTAATATTTCGCGAGAAAATATCGCAATGTTATCCGATAGAATTTCCATCCCTAAAATCCTACGGGGAAAAGAAGAGTTGGGCAAATCGGCTATATTTTGACGTCATCTTCTCGAATACATCGAACGGAATAAAGCTCGCGGAGACGCCATGAAAGCAGTTTCAAATTCCTCTCGGAAAACGGGATCACTTTTTACATCAAACCCGGATTTAGTGGCCTCCGTTCTCCTTGACGACCACCTTTCATCACATCTCGCCCCGACTGCGATCAACTAAAAGGCGGGGCATTACTAACCCCCGGAGAAAAAGGACCTCGTTTCTTATATACTAGCGATGGGAAATCGCTTTGGAATAAAGTTCCCTTCATTCCGACCCACGACGTCTCAAATTCTTCCATCCGTTCGCTTTTATTTTCAGTCTTCCCTTCGTAAAATAAAAATAAAAAACCGACTTCTTTTTACCTTAACTTTCGCCCTCCCGAACGGAGAGTAACACAAGATCCTACCGGACGATCGGAATGAGTAAATTGTGAAAAAAGAAATAAATGAAAGAGATAAAATCGGTAGGGATTCCGCGCCGTGGAAAAAAGGTCTCTTTTTCAAAGAAGAGAATGGTTCTTCCCCACGTGCTAAAGGGGAAGAGTTTTATTTATTTTTTGAAGTTGGCGAAAAGTGGAGGCGATTGAAAAGAGGAGTTTGACGAGCGAAGATGAGCAAAGAAAAAGGAGGGACCAAGATGCTAATTAGGCTCACAAAGACCGGTGACTTTAAACGATTTTTCTTCCGCCAAATTTAAATACGGAACACAAATTAGGTCCGACGTTCGAAGTGAACGAAAGTTTTGATTCTCGACGGTAAATAATCGCACTGTCTACCTTAAAACCCTTGAATGATGCCCTCCCGAAGATAGGTAATACAATTTTAAGCTCCTTAAAGCTTCTGCGATTCAATGAACATCTGATGGAATCACTTTTTGGCTCTCTGATTTAACACACTTTGCGCAGCATGAATCTCAAAAACCGGGAGTTTGTTATTAATTCAGTGATTGTATACAGACAGGAGGAAAGAAAGAAAGAAGTATTGGAGGTAATCCTTTCTGAGAATGACTATGGAAGGATTTTCTTATAAAAGGCTCCCAGAATCATTTAAAGCAATAGTAAGCGAAAATTCTCAAAAGATGAAAATATCGTAGTACGATTATATTATTTAAAGATTGGAAGTTTTTTTCAATTTTATTGTTTATATCTACTCTTCAGCATCACTCTTAAAATCAATGAATACTTTACGTAAATTTTTTACGAGAGTGGTATTTTGTAAAGTAGTATTAGTCATTAATTTCTAAATTATCCGCAAAATCCCATCAGGATCTATGTTCCTTTCCTTCCACACCATTAAGTATAGATCACGTAACTGGTACGAAGACTTTTGCTGCATATAAATTCCATGATGCGATGACTTTTTGAAGTACGTAGTGGTTGTCAATCCAAAAGTCAGAAGTCTGAAGGAGTGAAATGCTTCGCTAGCGAAACGTCAGTTGCATTGACGAACACTGATGATTCCCGAAAATTATCGCATCACATATTATGTAAATTGTACATAGGAGAAAGATTATCTTATTTTAAATTTCGAATTACCATAATAAATGTTATAGCTACAGAAGTTCTTTACATTTAACTTATTTTATATTACTTCCATAACTTTACTTGAAGCCGTAATGAAATTCGACCACTGAATTGGCAGCTGAGGTGGTCCCGCTGTTATATCTTTGCCCCTCTGCTACAAACGATATCCTTTCAACTATTTGGGGACCAATTGCATATTCACAACAGAGAGTTTGCTAATTATTCAAAAACTTTAATAATTTTACTCGGAAAGTAAAAATTCGAAAACACATCAATAACAATTCACGGGGTGTCTTTCACTTAGCAGAAGTTTTCATTATTTTTACAATTTCTAGTATTGCATCTTTTCGTGATACATAACAAATGTTCCTATTAAAATCACATTTGAAAAGAGAAGTGAACTTCCTTTTCTAGTTTTCAATTACTTCGCCACAGGTCTGTTCAACTTTTGCAATATTCCGCTGAGATTCGAAATTGATGAGGGAATAAAGACGGAAAAAATCACTTCGGGAGTACGTAAAAATCAGGTGAGGAGAAGTGTGAGCGTAAATGAAGCTAATCAGATTTCTGTAAAGAGAAGGAGGTGAATCAGGAAGAGCGAAGAGTAAACGAGCGGAAGGAATGGAAATGAAGAATAAGATTGGAAAAGGGAGTGCTTACGATGGGGCGGATAATAAAGAGGGCGGATATTTGGGAAACAAGAGGAGAGAGAAATTGAGGAGAGAATGAAAGGAAGGGATGCATAACCTTGAAATGGAAGGAGAGGAGTGATGAGAAGTGCTTTTCTTGGAGGACATTTACGAGGGCCGAAGGATTCCAATATAAGGCGAGAGATGGACAAAGGCTAAGGAGATTTTCTTAAGGTGGGGGCGAGAATTGATTGTTCACAGAGCGGAAAAGAAAGCGTCCATAGATAGAGTGAAGTGAGGATAACTTTATTATTTTGAGCGAAATATCATCACCGTAATTCACTCATAATATTCAAGTAATAAAGACTCTTTTCCGTGTAAACATTTCGACAGTTTCCGTTCTATTTTGTGGCCTCTTTGAAGTGGTCCATTGACAATATGAGGAAAAACCGTGTTCCATACATAATTAAAAGTCTGGTAACAATTAATAGTCATAATCTTTATATATATATAT
>KZ308862.1:1122677-1137672 GCA_000376725.2 Ladona fulva
TTATATATATAACGCTATATTATGTGAATATAAAGGTACCAATTCTACTTTAAGAAATGTTGAACACAATTAAAACAATGCCATCATAATATGCACTGAAGCATTTATGATATCCTCGTATTTAATTTTATAAACCGACTTGGATTCGAACCCTGATAATTTGTGCTTGTCAGCTTGGACTTTGTAAGAATTATTTAGCCATATTCACTTACATTTCTTGGTACCATTATATTATTTTCATCTGTATCCAGTAACTGGAAAAGATATTCTCTCCATTTTCTTATTGAGAACCGTTATACAGGTTCATTTGGTTTGTTGATTTTCGATGGGATGCTGGGTGCGGAAGTTTGATTAACGCCTCATTGAGTAAAACGGAAGAAATAGAAAAAGAAAATACAGTTGAGGTAATAATACTGCCGGCGATTTACTCACCAACTCAGATAGCGCAATGGTCAGTTGCGGGATTGACTTCAATCCTAAAGTTCGTGATTTACTGCGATTACACACATTCAGACGATTTGCTTTCTGTTTCAACACTTGCGCCATCCCTAAAATTGTTATTGAAATCGGGAGACAAAAACATTGATCACCACCGTTTAGCCAACCAAATTACTAAGTTATTTGTTACTGATTACCCGTCACGACTAGAGTTTAAACATTCTTGCTCATATACCAATCTGCCATGATCGAAATTGTAACTAATCAAAACAATTAGTGAAAGTTCCGGTGCAGATATCAAATGAACATTAATTCGTTGGATTTAGCCAATGAAGATGTAAACATAGTTATCGAAACGCGCAATGAGTGTTTCTTCGTAACAAAGGGCATCAGCGGACATCCATGCTGGCCGTATTGGAGAAAACAAGGATTGCGGTTCTTATGCCCTCTCATTAGCCTGCGCTATGAGACTTGCAGTCGCAACAACACTGACGCTAATTAAGTGATGGATAAATGTGACGATAACCTTAGGAAAACCGTAAATTTGTGACACTAAATCTCGTTAAATTAAACAGACTATGAATGTGAAGAAGGAAATGTCAACGACGTGCAATAGAGCTGCAGTTTTGTCTTGGTGAGTTACTCTTGCAGAGAAAGCCATAGGCCATGTCTTTAATATCGTGCGTGAAATTCCTGTACTGGATTATGTATATAAGATACTCTCCCTGGGAAAACGAACTCCGCTGAATTACAATTTAAAAGCGCACAGAATCCTGTTTCAGAGCCGATCATTAGCACGGACCATAACTTCTTCTCGATAACTAAGATCGATGGAACGGATGAAGAGACGGTGTGCAGAGGAGGCAGGTTATGAGGGAGGGCCTCATCTGGTCTGAGGGCAGTGTGGAATGATATGAAGACGGAAAAGAGATTAGATACGTCACGGACAGATAACTGCGTCTCCTCGCGGAAGGTTTATAGACTAATCTACTACTTTCGCAAGGCAAGGAGACAGTCCTGGCAGCCAATATGAAAAAGGAAGAGGGGTCTGAATGGAAGAGGGACTTTGATAGGGTAGAGTGTTATAGACTCGAACTTCTGGAAAAGTTGGGGGGTGTGGGCGGAGGGACGTTGGGGAAGCAAAATGTTGACGCTCTCGGAAAAGAAGGCTTCGACCCCGGGAAACACGGTCGAGATTGTTTCCTCCGAGATTTATCGTGATTTCATAATCAAACTTCCGCTTCGAACGTGAAATATTCTCCCGCGTTTCTCACTGGGCTTCGTTGACGCAGTAGTGTGTAGGATTGAATGTTTTTCGATTGAAGAAAGGAATATATTTCACTTGGGATTACTACATTCTGCAATTTTGCCGATGATTGCAGAATTGTATACTTTGCAGCACGCTACAGTGAGATTGATGGAATACTTGGGCTGTTAAGAATCACGGTTTAAAATTGATACCTATAAAATCAGTGATATATGTCTACAAGTATTATGTTTTCGAATTAACACAAGTAGTTGCAAATATGAGTAGTCCTTAGGCTTGATGAGGTAGTATTACATATAAAGGGCCATTTTAAGGTATTTTATTCTACGCGTCTTGTTCTCGCAATGGTTAGTAGCAAAGTCTGTATATAGACGATGCATCGTTACATTCCCTCATCCTAAAAAAAACAAAATATAATCTGTTATTGCTCATAATCGTTATACTTCCGCTGAAATTAAGTTCGATGCATTTGCTTATATTAAATAACCAACTTAGCACGTTTACCCTAACTGAGGCCTAAACTGGTCTCAGTAAATAATAACTGGAACATAGTAGGTTTAGTGTCAATCACTTCGTGATCAAGTCCAGAAAACTTTAATTAATTTAATTGTAGTCTCGGTTAAATAATATGTTTGGTTTGGTAAAACCGACCATAATGGAATTGTCCTTATATAAATAAACAAGTCAATCTTAGCATAGCCTTAGTTTTATCACACCATTCCTAAAACAAAAACCTTCAAGCCCTCACATAGGCCTTCTATGACCATCATTAAGTTTCTAAATTACATTTATAAATATTAATTTTATTCTGAAAGTACACAGTTCCAGGACACGAATTCATTTTCAATATATTACTACAAAACATTCATTAAGTGGTCCAACTATAGTGATCTTGGATTAGTTATGTGACTGACGAAATTGAAATTGATTTCTTTGTTTCATTTTAACCATCGTATTAGTCCTGAAATTTATATTCCAATTTTCTCATTAGCACTAAGTTAAACTCTAACTAAAGTATCTGATCACAATCATTTATATAATTAGTTTTTAGCTCATACAAAAATATTTGGAGAAAAGGACTAAGTGAGACACGTTAGGTCTCTTTCAAAATGGATACAAGCATAAATCATATTTTTAGAGATGTCCTTATAATGGAATCCGCTCTCCCTTTTTCTCGAGAATTCAAATCTCATCATTTTCGGCAATCCTCTTACACGTTTTCCTCTTGCCTTTCCATCCTCTATTCTAACAATATTGTATTCCATACGTCGCTCTTCTCTATTTTAATCTTTCTTTGACATTTCAAGTGCGATTGTTTTTCTTCATTCAAGCTGCAATGTCGTAGTAGAGAAAGTAGTCGTAGATTTTTCTCGCTTGGTATCATTCCAATTTTATTTTTTTTAATAACCTCACAATCTTTAAATCGCCATTAATTTCTCTTGTATATTTCTCCTTTCTTACCTCAATTTCATCTCTTCTTAGTATTCCCTTTACACATTTTCATTCTATTTCTTATTTTACCCTCATTAGATTCCTGTTATTCCCTGTACTTCTTAAATTCTGCATATATTCCTTCATATTTAGTGTCCGTCGTCTCCTTTTCGGTGAATTGAACCTCAAGGTTTTTCGTAAAACTTATAATTCTTATATACAACAATTCTAGTGACTGGAAGTTCAGCTCATATGTAAGAACCACTGCCTCATAATTAATAATTTTTCTGCCTTCTTCTTCCTTTCCACTCATAAATGTAATGTTTTGCGGTCCTTTCTGGTTAAATTTGCTCTATTATCTTCCTTCTCTTCCATTATTTTATATTTTTATAAAACGAATTTAATAATATTCTCTCTGATTCCTTCACTTTTGACCTCAGTGCAAATGGGCTGTGGTCCAGAAACGGAGGCTGTCCTAGGGCGAGATGACGTCTTTTCAAAAAAGTGTGTGGAATCACAGTGTGGATAAAAGAGAGAGTTCCCTCTGACTGATATATGGTCCATAGGATACAGGTCAAAGATGGGACTAAGATACAGCCGGATGAATGGAGGCGGATGGGATAAAGATGTGTGGCTCGAAAAGAGGCCTCTAACTGGCATCCTACGCGAAATCAAATGCCCACGCCGACGTAGGGATTACACGGAGTAATTAACACGCCTCCGTTCTTAGTCAACGTTCTAAAAGCGTGTCAGTGTTAAGAACCCAATTTCTTACTTTCGTAGGTAAAGGGCATCGAAATGCGCTTTCCTTTGTTCGAGGATCTGTGCAGAATAAATTAATATTACAGAGCATCGTGCATCGTTGTCGCAAGGTGAAGAAGCACAGACAACCAATGACGCCATACATTTGAACCTTATGTAATGTTTTCTAATATCTTCATCGAACATATATGACGAAACGAATATTTTTTCGGCTTTCATTCAGAATTGGGAACATATTCATTCCTCATCTAAGCACCTGCCATTTACAGCATATTCTCTTCTTGCGTTTGTGGATCTTCCAAAACTCAGGTGTATCTTAGATTCCCGTTCTAAAATGCGTTATCGTAAATCAGGTATCACAGAGAAAAGTTATCTGAACTACAAGGTTAAAAATTTGATCCAATTTTCCCCAGTTAACGTAATGTTCGTAAGCAATCTGGACGTGTATGGTTAAGTAGCACAGAGAAAGCAAGTGTCCTACGGTCTTACTACAGTTAGTGTCCTACGTTCCTGTTACTACAGTTTTCTTCTTAAATTACTTCCAAAACTTGAGTGTGTCTTACACTCGAGAAAACACGGTAATCAATTTACTTTCAAAGTATAGTATATATATTTCAATATAAAATAACTACAACTACCAACTAATTTACTTTCTTTTTGCAGTACCCGACAAATCCCAACTCACGGAATATGGTGCATGAAAACCCAACGAAAGGGCCCAAATTACTCACTTTCTTTACTCGCCTTACGTTTTGAGGTAATTCTTTTCTTTTATATAGCTAATAACAAGGAAGGATCAAAACGATAAAATTGTTTCGAATTACCCTTATAATGTGTAAGGCAAAATGAGAAATCAGAAATTTTTAGTTTAAATAAGCATAATATGCTTTTCGAATGAAATATATACTATTCTCCCTTTATCTTCATGAAACCCATAATTAGAGTGAGTTAACATGCATCTGCGTTTACTAACGACTATATTATAACTGCAGTAAGCTACGCTGCAACAAACAATTTCAATTAATCAATGAGCTTGCAATGATTCAATCATGATCGGATGAAAATGCATTTATAGTTGATGATAGCGCAAAATATTCAGCGGATTGCAAATTATCAAGACTTTTTCTTAATAATTAGATTTTGTATATATAATGTACGTATAATGTATGGATGAAGTTATTCTATTAAAAAAGAAGATTAGTTACTGTTTAAGCTTTAAAAAAAACTCAAAAATGGCATATTCGATTAATAAAGAGATCTCTGGAGATTAGGTTTATTTTGGCCTGAAACAAAATGTATTCACCAAAAACGGCTGTAAAAAGATTTGTCATACATCAATAAATCAAATTTAGCCCATAATTATCTTACGGTTACATATCTTTCGAAGTCTACCAGACGGAATTTTGAGGTTCATTTCCATTATTCCCCACATTTTCTCCAAAGAATGAATAAAATTCTAGCCTAAAGGAGTTTTGATGCACGTTTGACCCGTGAATAGAAGAGTCCCTCGATCTTTCATCTTTTTGCACTTCTGTATTTTATCTCTCTCCACTTTCGTATCTTCCTGGCACACCTCTCTCCTTCGTCCTTTATTTTTCGATTCAATTTTCCATCCTTCTCTGTGTACTTCCCTCCCATATCCACCTTCCCCTCTACTGCCGAACCTTTTCAATATTTGGTCTTCTGAAGGGATAAAGAGCTCTGACAGGAAAGAGAGTTTCTCTACGTGTATTGTTTGGAGAGGTTTGTTAGGATTGGAAGGATATAGATGTCTTGAGAAATTGAACAAGTATTGAGAGGGACATATTAATTGACCTGAATCCAATTATATATCACTGACCCTTGTTGACAATCCATTACGCATCAACTTCGCTCCTGTGTACCGAATCTTTTTGGTTTCCCTTTAAGATCAAGTTTTAATCCAAAACTAAGTTACGCTTTCACATCCACCTTAGTTTTGATTGCGCATTAAGGATCGGGTTCTGTTAAGATTTTTGAGAGCTTTCTCAACATTCATTGTTTTTTGGGGCTTTTACATAACTTACCGCATAAGAAAAGCTGAATACATATCGTAAATTGCGATGCAATGTTATATCCAAGAGCGAGAAATCGATAAAATTTACTAGAATCAAACGGTTAGTTAAATTATTTGAAATTATCTTATGTAGGGAATGGTCAATGGGAATGGTACCATTTTATGTACAAATGGTCGAGTTTTATCATAAACAGACTAAATACCTAAATATTGCCTAAAATTACTATTTGCATATACCATTGATAATAAAATATGCGAAAATGCGTTATAAAGAAATAAAAAGTAAATTAAGGTTATAAAAAGTTGAGATATGAGACAAAATTATAAAGTGAAAGGTCACCAAATGAGCTAAATTCCTGTGTAGGAATGATATTTAGATCCTTGCGAACCATTTTATGATACATATCACTGAGATTTTCGTGTGGAGACAACTCAACATTTGCTTGTGTAATGAACCGGAAATGTTTAAGATCTTCAACGCGTATCTCATTTAAATCCATCGTGTTTGAAATAGTTCTCTGTTATTTAGGTATTCTGGATGATGTAAGGATCTTCCAATTATGTCACCATCTGCGGTGTTAACCAAAAATAACCTTTCAAATTAAGTTAAGCATTTAATGATATGTTGGACAGGTTTTCTATACTTATATATCATGAATTTCCACCAAGTATCATTGATACTATTCATTTCAAAATAAAAGCTCTTGAGAATGAATATCCTTAGCGAACGCTATCGTAATCCAAATAACCCCGAAAGTGTGAAAGAAAACGGTAACGACTTATGCCAACAAAATTCAAATTAAATTTCTCTATTCTTGAAATCCTCCTCTTCCTTCCACTTTCATTAATTTTGCAATGTATTAATCGGTATCTTTAAATTCTTGTTTTTTCATTCCTATTTCCCCTATTAGATAATCTCGCTTCATCGCACATCATTTCCCTTGAATATTAGCCCTCGATTCCATTTCCTGTTATCGACACCACTACGCCTCTGTTTCCTTCTCTTAATACAGTTCACTTTATCTATATTTCAATTGGGCCCATCGGAAGTTAAGCTCTACTTTTATTTTGGGTACTTAACTCGCTCCAACGACATCCCCTTTGCCCGACAGCGTCATTTCTCTCAGTTTATCGACGGGACACATTAAACGTCGACAGCCCAATATATCGACACCATAGTTCACCGACAAAACGTATTTACGAACGGATGACTGTGCGTCTAATCTCGAAAAAGACGGCAAAATCCAAGTGCAAACATTTTCTTTTTAAAATACGCGGAGAGTTGAGTCAAATGAAGAATAAATGACAAAATCAATTTGATGAGTATTTGTTAAGTTCTAAAGCAGTCACTGATATTTTAACTCATTTTCTTAGATACATCTATGCCGTTGATTCGTTTATGATTCATATTTAGATTTAATTTACAGATATTTTGAAAGAAGTATCACTAAATATTTACTAACTATTTTTTTAATTAGCGAGCAGAATTACCTGTAATTTATATTAAATAAATTTTTCTTTAATTGATTGGACTTAAAGAAGTATGTCGGAGAACTGCTGCGTAGGTGAATTGGCAGAGTTGGTCGAGTGAAGGGCGCCCGTGAAAGGAACACTTCCAAGAGAAGCACCGAATAGCTCTACCGAAATGTCCTTCTGCTTAGGCCGAACTAGATAAGCCAAACGAAGTGTCAATTGAGTGGATATCATCCAAAGTGATTAATTACTTTCATCTTGAATATTTAATGAAAAGTGCTGCGCTTTTTATGCACGAACCTATTTTCAATTCCTTGCTACGGAGTACTTTCCTTAACAATTACCAGACATACTGGTTGAAATATTCTGAATGCTCCAGCTACCAATCGTTTGGATAACACTTACTGGTCATTTTTAGGAGATCGTGGAAAATGTTAATAATTCGCATTTATTCCTTTCTTGAGGCTTTCTCGACACCTCCAAATGTATAGTGAGTAACCAACACGGCTTTCGTAAGACACGATCCTGCGAGTCTCAGCTAGCGTTGTTAGTTCACGATATCTTGAAATCTGCCGAAAATAAAAGGCAAGTCGACGCGATATTTTTAGATTTTCGGAAATCATTTGATGTGGTTCCACATAATAAATTGTTATACAAATTAAAAGTTCGGGTATCAATGGAGAAGCAATAAGCTGGATTAAGGACTTTCTCTCCGACAGAGAACAACGAGTAATACTAGATGGTATAAGTTCCAATTCGGTTAAAGTGACCTCGGGCGAGCCACAAGGAAGTGTAATCGGGCCGTTACTATTTTAGTGTACATCAACGACCTTAGTAATAACATTAATAGTAAAGTTAGGATATTTTCGGATTACACGGTAATTTATAGGGAAATAGGAAGCTCAGAGGATAAATTAACTCTATCGTGTGATTTTGATAAAATTATGAAATGGTGCGATGTTTGGCAATTAGAGCTCAATATAGATAAATGTTCAGTAATCAGCTTCTTCCAAAGGAAAAATAATGCCAACGATTATTCGTACAGTCTCCGAGGGAAAACTTTATCAACAGTAGAAACGGTGAAATACCTTGGAGTAACACTCACCAACCAACTTAACCTGTCGAGCGCTTAAGAAACTTGGATTCGTGAAGAGAATTGTCGGTAGGAGCGAAGAAAAAGTCTGTGAGCAATGTTACGTTGCGTTAGTGAGGCCTCACCTGGAATATGCGTGTAGTGTATGGGACCCTGCAGAAAAATGTTGTATTCGGGAATTAGAAAAAGTACAGCGAAAGGCGATACGTTTTGTAAAGAATTGCTACGACAAGACAGTGAGTGTTACGCAAATGCTTCAGGACCCGGGATGGGAATCTTTGGCTTAAACAAAGGATAAATCTACTTAATAAATTTAGAGAAAGCACGTTCACAGATGATGTAGCTGACATAACACGTCCCCATGTTATATAGGCCGTTCTGATACAGCGAGGAAAATCAGAGAAATAGATGATGGAAGAAGTCATTTTAAAAATTCTTTTTTTCCTCGAACGATACGCGAAAGCAATCGATTAGCGAAGTATAGTCATGGTGCTTGCACCCCCTGCCACACGCCGAAAGGCGGTTTGCAGAGTACGTATGTAGATGTAGATTCTTGACATGGGCAATTGCATACATGATTTCTTTCCTTATAGGCTATCAAGTTGAACCTTCCAATCAAAACAACTGTTCTGAGAGTTTACTATTTACTTTTTCAAATAAACTGCCTCTATTCTTGTATGCATTGAAATATCTTGAGGACTGGTGTTTAATAAAATAGTTTCCTTAAAAAAATTATGCTAAAGACATTTCGCTCAGAGTTCCTGAGATAACTATGCCGATAATTTTGATAACATGAATAACTTTAGATTAAAAAACACAATCTCCTAACAACTTAAGATTTTGGGGAGTCCTAAGAATACAAAATTCCGAAAATATTCGGAATTCAATTTATAAAATAATTTTTTAACAAAGTTCTCATAACGGTGGATCTGGAAAATGAAGATAAAAATGAACGAACTCATTTCTGTGATAAGTGTTGGTAAAGACGAATGACTTTCCAGAGGCGCTGATTAATCTTTCGGAAAGAGAGCGCAAATTTGATGCGCGATTTGATTGTAAGTTATTAAATGGAATGAGCTCCTTTAGATGATATACCTTTCGGAATACTTTTTCTTCCGACAATAAAACCTATCAATGAGTTTGTGTTCCACACGTAATAAAACCAAAACATAAAAAAGATCCGCACTTATCCATCCCGACCTGTTAGCGCAGAGAAAAAATTTCAGGCGCTTCCATCCCAACTTATCTGGGAATAGATACCGCCTCATTAAGACAACCGATCCTTTTAACCACCTGACGTCATCAGACTACCCGAACGGAATCAAGGGATCTTTTTGATGACCTTGCCTTCTTCCTCCCACTAGACCAATGGAGAGTATAAGATCATTAAGGCTCCCTTTTACCCAACGCTACCTGATTATATCCCCCTCCTCAACTTGATCTACCCTTGCAAGGAAATGGAGAAGAGCCTCCCACTGGCCCCTCCTCCTTTTCAACATTTATCCCTCCGTTCCTCTCTCAATTTCTCCGCACACGAATTTCCTCCTCAAGACAGTGCATTCTTCAACTAATGCGCATGTCTGATGCCCCTGAATTAGTTTTTCACATTTTTTCTTCTCCCTCTCCTTTACACGGACAAATAAAAGATTTTCATTTATAGTGATATTAACTTTTTACTTAGATTGTCAACTATTTGAATATCATCGCTGAAGTGTTTCATAAACGCTGTTTCTCCATTCGCCTCCACTTACAGCAACAACACCTGAATTTTAAGAGTACTTTGGTATTTTAGTAAAATAACCGCGATGGAAACCTTTAACAACGTCCAATAATCGAGCTAAAGTTTCAGTAAGTTTCAGAAGTTACCAAACTGCTATCAGTATCGTTAATTAATATCATGTTTGAAGCCTCCCCACGCTATCACGCCTCCAATAGATTTCAATTAGTCTAATTTCCAATTACAAGTAATTCAATAACTTACTGTTATTCTTTACTAATGCACGGCTAAAAAAAACAATATAGTAATTTATTAGGTTGCACTATCCTTATTTCCATTTGTTTACTTAAGACACTGTAATCTTTGATTGTAGCCTACTTTAATCTACCCGTAGTAAAATAAATTACAAATTTTTTTAAAAATTAACAAATTCAACATGTAAATTATAATCGATATTTCCAACTTTCCAAGCTTTTACTTTCGTTTCTACTGGGTCAGTGCTCAGGAGTGCATTGAATTATCTTCCTTCCAGTTCTTTTTTATGAAAAAAAATTAAAAATCGGGAAGGTATAAAATTTTCATATTTTCATAGTGTTTAAACAGTAATAAAAGTAAATGTTAATACAGATTTTTAAAACTGAATCTGTAACTTTCAAACTTTGAAAACTTTTGAACCACTTTTCTTCATAATATTTGTGCTCTATGGAGTTCCTTAATACCGGTGTGTGAGTTAATGTTACGAAAATGCAAAATGGAAGACGTGAACCTATTTATTTTTCAATCTGTTAAATTTTGTCCCCAACTGAATGTTAATAACCGCAGTCTTAACTTTAAAAAATAAGATCTCGTTTTTAGCCTGATAACCAACCAATGGGCTCTGTCACATATTCCTCTGTCTTCCGGAGCTTCTCTTTTACCTCAAGATGCTGCTCTCAAAGAGCCGTCTTTTCTTTGCCTCGGATGAAATAATGGCTTCCGCCGATTTGCAATCCGAAACATACGCCTTCATTAATAGCGTTTTGATACTCTTAACTCGTTTCTCCTGTACATAATCAGAATCCTAAGCATCAATTCTAAGTTTGAACGCGTATTTACAATTTTCTCCTATTAATCCTTTTGCCGACAAATTAGAATAAATTTTATCCTCGTTATCGCAAAAATAATCAATTTTAACGTTAATAAGGTAAAGTCAAGACACCTTTCTGTATAGCGCGGGTAAATGTTTTCTGGTGATTCCGGTACCCGTGAGTGCGGAAAGTGCCACGGTGCGTGGGCCACGCGTTCGACTTCAGTGTGAGTTGTTCTGGTGGGGGTCGACGTGCGAAATGACCTCAGCTATGGAAACGCTTTTAAAATTACTACTATTGGCTTGAAATTTTCAGGAAATGTTGTTTTTCTTGGATTGATAGGTTTTCATGCTAATTGTGTCGCCATTATTTGCAAGTTTGCTTCTTATTAACATGTAATGAAGAAGACGAATTTTCTCATCAAAGTGTTGAAGTTCACTTCAATGAATGCTTCCAAAAACTATTGAATTCTCCCATAAATTGTAAAATTACGCTGACACCGTAGTTGGTAGTATGAGAAATCAAAAAATTCAACTTATAAGTACTTTACACGGTTATCTGACAGCAAAAAGTAAAGCCTTTTTAAACTTTTTTGTATGTGACTTCACCTGATATTACTGCCTGGAAATGTAATCAAAAGACAGTTTCTTTTACAATTTTCCTTTTGATTTCTTTAAACAAATCTATCATTTTTAGTTAGATTTTACAACAGTTTTTCCCTTAAAGGTGATCAGTGATTAAGAAGTTGAGTATTTTCATTTAATTATCACTATCTTTATCCTTTTACTTTGCGAGACAAACTTTGAAAAACGAGTTTACGGAATGTGCATGCTTGCTCTCTATAAATTTACTATCGATACTTTAAGATTTACCAAGAATCGAAAGTGTGTTTCAAGGAAAAACTGAAAAGAAAGAATGAGATTGAGAATTATGGGAGCTTTTAGGGAATAGTAAATATGAACATAGGTTAAAATTGTAGAACTAACGAAAGATTCATGCAATCATGTTTGGTAACATCTATTATAGGGATGCAACGTTAATGCATTCATTCGTCAATATGACCTAATAGGATCCAAAATCTTAATAAACGTAATTTAGTAGTATTTTATTCGGATTACAATTAAAGAAGAAATAACAAAGTAGCGACATGATGGAAAAATACACAAAGACGCATAGATAACGAGAATGATTCAGAGGAAAAGACGGTACCAGTCCGTAAGAGCATTATTCACGATGCCTATAAAAATGCACACATTAAACGGGACTCAATGTTTCAACGTACCGTTTCTACATTCAGAATTTCGGTTCATGTCAAGCCTTCAGAACTAAAATTCGTGCGTATCTCCGCTAATGACCAATTAAAAACAAACTGCACGTTCCCAAGCGATACAATCACAAGTTCCTTAATTCTCTATTACACTCTTCACGATCATTATGATGATATTATGTCTATTTCGAACTTTGAATCCCGTCTTTGAATCGGCAATCCTTTCCTTATAAACGCTAAGCACTTTCATTATTCCTAAAGCCGCTTTTCGCAACAGTTTCAAACGGTTCTTTTCAGTATCTCGCAATGGCTGCCAATAAATTCCTCATAGACGGCGGAATGACTGCTGGAATTTGACTAAAAAATAGGACTTCAAACAAAAGCTTTTCGATATCAAATACGGAATCGAGTTGCTTAGAACAAGCGGCCTGGCTCCACTAATGAGGGTTGTATCTATCGCTCCTTGGAGGGAGGCTGGAAGATTTCCTTCTCGATTGCAGTTGCCTGCCGTCTCAACACCACTCCATAACAACAATCCCCGCGGAAGATGAATGACGGTTGACATGGTGATGACACGATACGTGTGGAAGAAACGGAAGATGGGGAAAACACGTTTTGACGTCGCTGCAAACGATCCATTGTAGCACCTTATCTGCCAAACACCTGCTACACACTCTCTACTGCATTCCTCCCGTTCACTTCCTTTCTGCAAACACTTCAAACTTCCGTCAAATTCCCGCTCCTTCCAAGAAATACACCGACCCGAAATGACTTATGGGATTGTCAACACCTCGTCTTTATCCATCCCTCGGGATTCGTGTTTCAATTAGGAGTTACATGTGTGTGGGTTTTAAAGGGAGAAGGCATTTGATGGATAAATTTGCGTTGTTAATTACTTGGGAATCACGACGAATCCATTATTTTAATGCAAATGATTTATGAATCTCTTTGATAGGCTCCTTTGTAAACCGCCTTTTGCATAGTGAAATTATTGCGCGATAGAGGAAAAATGAAAATAATAAAAGTTTTCATGAAAGCCTTTCAGTTTCTCTATAGTGCATGTTCAAATATTTTTATTTCAGCAAAATTAAAATTAGTTTATTTTTCACGTATATCTCCGAATATATGATTTATTTATTTCCAAAATTTGGCCGTGGTAAAGCTGCCACAAGTCTTCTGGAAAAATAATCAAATAACATTTTACACTTATTTGAAGATAAAAACAATGCACAATAGATAATCTATAATTCATGTCACACACTTTACATTTCATCGAATCTTAATCTAAATCACATATTTACACAATTTCCATATTTTAATAAAGGTTACATCTTTTCTTAACCTCCTTTTCATTCTTTGGTAAGGGTATGAAGTCCTCTTCAGACAAACAGCTCCATTCTTTAATGAACAAATACATAGTCAAATCTGTATATTTCTTAGCTTTAACATTTGCTTATGGTCCCCTCAAGCAATATGAATTGGTTCTTCTATTCTACTTCTCAACTCATTCCAAGCCTCGTCACCGTTTCTTACCTGAAAGTTGCCTACTAATCCATTTACCCTCTTCCTCTCATCTAATCTTTTTCTAATCTCAGTAATACATATCTAGCAGCTTTTTGTTGCACTTTTTCGACCTTTTTAATATCAATGTCATCCCTTACATTTTTCACATATTATAATAATGGCCTCACAACTCTTTTATACACCAACTGTTTCCCATTCCTACAACTTACCTTTAATATAATCTATTCTCTCAGCCCGTACTTCGTGGAAAGACATTTCACGCTAAAATAAAAGAAACTCAGTGATATCCACAATTTTGATTTTAATCGACCGGTTTCGGCCTCCGGCCATCATCAGGTACACAGTATCGAAAAACAGAAGCTTATATAGGAGCCAACTTGGAGGGGAGGGTAAGGAGAGGGGAAGGGTTAGGGAAGGTAATTTCATTGGTTAGGTTTGGAGAACAACATATTTCAATTATTTCTAAGGCATCCAACTTCTTCCCCTTCGGCTGCATGTGGAGGAGCTTCGGTAAAAAGGAGCTGTGGTGGCCATTGTCTATCAGGTGGGCAGCAAAGGCTGAGGAGGCGGTGTTCCCCAAACGATAGCTCCTTAGGTGTTCCTTCGCCCTAGTCTTAATGGGCCGGCCACTCTGCCCAACGTACGTCATGGGGCACTCCTCGCACGTTAGCTCGTACACCCCTGCGAGAGATGAGCTATCCCTTTTGTCCTTCGGGTGGGATAGATAACGCTGGAGATTTGAACTATTGTAAAATGCAGCTTTTAAGTTCTTAGGGAGGAGGTTTTGGAGTTTATAGGAGATATTTCCTAGGAAAGGAAGTTTCACCCATTTTGGTTTGGGTTCGTCAATAGGGGATAGGGAGGGGAAGATGGAAGCTGAGGCGATTTTCTTAGATTTCTTTCTAACGAGCTTGTCCACGA
>KZ308862.1:1154308-1193776 GCA_000376725.2 Ladona fulva
TATTTCCAGATCTGGGAAATAATCATATTTTCCACAAACATGTTTCATTCACGGCATTAGTAATACTTGATATATGTTTGTCAGTAAAGCTCAAGTTTAATAAATACTCGATGATTCGGATCGACACACGAAAAAAAATGAGAAATATAAAATGGATCTAAAAGAAATTTTGATATCGTAGACCCTGAGCAAGTATCATCTTAAACATTATTTAGAAATAATAGGAGAATAATTGAATAACTTGACCAGCTTTGGCAAGTTGGACTTTAAAAGTAATAAATACAGCAGAAAAAACGGTGATTATTTTGGCATACGTATACATAAATACTATGACAGAAGACTTTTTCCCAATATAGGAAAATGTAATAATTAAAAATTATAAAAATAATTCTTGGCTGCATTTGAAGGTAAAATTGACTTCGGACCGATGGTTTCATCTATTTGAGTGAGAAAGGATTTTAACAGAATAATTCTTAGTGAAGAGATCTTAGAATCATTCTAAAGAATTATTAAGAGCTATGTGCATCAATAAATCACGCGTGGTGATTTTAGAGGCAGGTGTAGCATCTATAGCAAAACCGCAAAAGAAATAGAATTTTTTAAACTCCAAAGATGTTGGGGAACTGAAACATAATTTAGGAGAAAGGGGCTGAAAATTTTCTTAAGTAATTAAGTTAACCAATATGAAAATAAATTCTTAAAAACAATTTAACATAAGTAAATACAGAAACTGTTTTAACAATCCTTTCAACATTTCACCTCGGGAAGTATATTTGATATAAATCATTGACTTATTCTCGTTAAATATTTTTTCGCAAAGGTAGGTATACATATGATAAGAATATTATATTTGTAGCAATGGCATATCATTTAAAATTCCACACTTCAGAGACACGTCTCAATGCATTCGATTAATGCTGCCAGTCGCAGCCCCCAGCGCTTATAAAGAAGGCCCCTCTCATGGAATACCTTTAAACGCTGTTGGAGGTCCCAGTTATCCAAATGGATTGCTCGATCGCCTTTTATGAAAGCGCTCCCGGGTTCGATTCCAGGAGGGAGCCCACATGTGAGAAACGACCTCAGCTGCCGAAGTGCTTTCAAAATAACTTCTACTGCCATTTCGAAACTATGATCCTATTTAGCTGCTTCACAAGTGATAACATTCTACACCATTTTGACATTTATTAAACAAACATTGCACTCAAACCTTTTATTGCCAAATTATGAACGCGCGATAAATTATTCGCAAACATTTGCTTCAGGATTTAATAAGGGGCATGAAATTCGATATCGAATCGCACCCGTATTTGTATTAATATAATGGACATTATGAAGTAGTATTAAATGAAATTATAAATAAACTTGTCTGTGTAGCGTAATCTTGAAATTGATAAAATTTCAATATGGAAAAAAACCGTTCTGAATGAACTTGGGATGATTTCATGGTTCAGCCAATCTCTCCGAAATTGCTCAATGTTCCATTGTTATGATTCTAACTTTTTTCTTTATAATTTTCAAGCCATTCTTTCCGAATACTTAATTTTCCCGAACAAATTGGCCATTCATACCGAGAAAATGATGCTATTTATATTCGCATCCAAATGTTTCAACCGCTTAAGCTATCCCTGCAATGAACGAAATAAATATTTAAATAGCAAACCAATAAATCGTCAATGGATAACCGACCGTCCTTTCAACTTATAAAATACATACATAGAAAATTATAATAATTTAATCAGAAAGTTAAATGCACAATTTATGAATGAATGTAATGTAACTATGTAACTACAAGATCGACGCTTTGGTGTCGTATATAAGGAACACAAATGATATAACTCTTACTGTTACGTTAAGCGTTCTTGCTTGTGTCGCCTTGCCCTTCTTCCCCTTCCAACATCTACCGCTAGCATATCTTCCATAAGTAATATTTTTCTTGTCACTTCATCTCTCTCAACCTTCACTTTTTATTTGCAAACGTCTCTAATCCCCAAATGACGTTCAACACACGGAGGAACATTCCAATCAATCTCTCCAACTTTCATCCCGTCGCATCTTCAATCTACTTCTACTCCATTCCCACACCACATCCATCCCTTCCGATTCAATTCCAATCTTATTTCCATTTCAGGGGATAATGTTTCTTCAACTTTCGTTGTACTCTTGTAAATTCAGGGGTTCATGGTTCCAACTACCATGATATATGATAAAAGGGTGTTTCGTTTGTTTAGTCGAGAAGTAGGGAATCTGAGGCATTTTTCGGCGTTCTTTTTTTCTTGAACAAATCCAGGTGCTTAATTATTTTCCTTCTCATTTTAGTTTATGGCGACAAGTGAATATTCAGTGCAAAGGATTCTCTTTCACTTAACGGTGAATACATCCGTTAGCTTCCGAAAGCACTTCACCGACGCAAGACTATAAAAATGTAACATTCTATGCAGCAGTTGGTCAATTGAGGGTTCCAGAAGACGCCTAATGTAAAACGCAGACATTCCATGTATTGAACAAGACACTGAAAAATAAACACTATCTCAAGAGCTAAGGAAGATAATGAAGCTATTAAATAAAGCGAAAATTGCACGCAAGGTCACGAAGGAGTGTTTTTTTTTTTGTTTTAAAGAGGCCGCTGACAAGCTTTCCTTGTCGGTAGAGCCTATCTATGTATGAATGGAAATGTACGAAAATAAATATTGGATTTGCATTCCTCGATGACTGCATTTCTTTTAGTGTTTAGAGAGAAATTATTATGTGTTATCCACAAAAAAAGATCCTTGTTGGAATAACATCTGTAGCTGGTTATAAATGATTTCTTATTCAACTTAATGTCTACCAAATCTGATGTTAATTAAGAGGGCTATTCCTACATAGGTTTGGTGAGGTTCCTGAAGTCACATTGACGCAAAATACCGAGGCTAGGAATATTTAATAAAAATTTTATACTTCAAATAACACAGATTCGTGTTATAAATTGATCAAAAATAATTAAGATTTTTTAATTAAGATTTTTTTCCCCCTGCCACACGCCGGAAGGCGGCTTGCAGGGTACTTATGTAGATGTAGATGTAAGATGTAACTGAAAGTATATGTACAACTTCATTTCAAATGTATTATGTTTTCGTAGCGTTTACATCGGCTAATACGAGTATATTGCGCTCTTTCTGAGGCTAGTTGAAGCTATTGTGATTGTGCTGCATTGTAATTCAGATGCTGGGAGTAAATACGTATGATATGTATGTGCAACACATGGCAAGCACATATCACTCCTATCATTCTCATTGTTATTATTAAGCAATTTCGCTGCAGAAAGGCACTAGGTCAGGTGGCAACGCTATAGTATATGACATTCAACAACTCAAACCGAATCAAAAAGTTCTACAGAAATATATGAACATAAGCAACACAGCGCAATAAATGCAATATTTTAGAAACATTTTGCAATTCCTATAAATATATTAAAGATCTTTTTCCTCGTCATACCCTGTGTACAGTCATTTATGTACAAGTGGGCTGTTTAAAATAAAATACTGTTTTAAGTAAATCTCACGGAGAAAAGGAAGCGGCCTGGCTTAAGCGTATTACTTGATACCGTTGTCTGTTCCATTTTGTAACCTCCACTTTTAGCTTTTCCTTTAGTTTCAATTGGAACTATTTCCGGAAGTGCGTCAAATTACAAATGCGCAGCGTCAACGAGTCATCGGCCGCAGAAAAGATGTAAATCTCCTTACGTAAAAAATAATCACATTTCAACCGTCGCCAGTGTTGGGACGCGCGATATGTCTGCAAACATTTGCGGAGAAGATACTTATTTCTATTTCTACCATACTCTCGTCACGGAACACGACAAGGACGATCACTATTATAAAATAATCATGGACCATTTTAACGCTCGTGTAGGTCAGCAGGAAGCAGATGATGCTGTCACAGGAAAACATGGACTAGGACAGAGAAACGAACGAGGTCACCGCTTGGTAGAGTTTGCAGAGTGCACCAATATGTACATAACAAACACATATTTCAAGAAGAATCCTACAAGGAAGTGAACTTGGAGAGGTCCTAATGGAGTAAAAAACGAAATAGACTACATATTGGTTAACAAGCTACACCCAGTTACTAATTGTGTGGTACCAAACAACTTCAACACCGGCAGTGACCATAGGATAGTTAGATGCAGAATGAAAATTAACGTCAGAATGGAGCCAAAGCCAAAGTCATGGATGTCGTGATGGCAGCGGCAGAAGAAGTAGCAAGTACACCAAAAAGACCAAAGGATAAGAAGTTCAGCGACAGAACCAGCAACGAAAGCAACTGAAACACTCAGAAGTCGAGCTATGCAAGTCTATTAGAGTGGCAATGAAGGAAGACGTGAGAAATTTTAACGAAAAATTGTGAAAGAGGTCATAGAGAACAACAAGAGCATGATGAGGGTCAGACAACAGTGATGCAGAATGAACAGTTAGATGCAGAATGCAATGGGAAAGATACAAATCTTGGCCGTCCAGAAAGAAGATGGCCCAACAACTCCCAACAGACAAGCAATACTGAGGATAGTAGCAGAATTCTTCACCAACTTATAGATTTCGGAATTTTTATTTCAGATTTGCTAGTAAATTATTTAAAACTCATTCAAAAAAATAACAACCTCAACAGATATGAATTTACTTTTAAATTCGATGATATCTTAAATTCATCTGAAGAAACCTATCGATTTTTTTAAATCGTCGTTTGATGCAATGAAGTAGTGTGCCAATTGTTTACCATCTACGAGGATGTGTTGAATAAAACGTAGTTTTATTCAACAAAGCCTTTATACCCTTGTCCTTTACGTTTTCCACTTATTTTGCATTAACAGTCGTCTTTTTACATAATCTTATGTACTTTTACTCTTTCTTATGTTATTTTAGCCAATAGAAATAGAGTGGAATCAACCCTGAAATAGTGATATGTGAACAGTGAGGGAGATATACTTCGGACGTGGAAAACCCAATGGATACAAAAATCTAACTTCAGAAATTTTAGAATTACAGGATGTATCTGCAATAGCGTCGCATGGTATGAAATAATCATAAGAAGTAGGCATCAGGTTAAACTTTTCATGTCTATAGATTCCATAGACTCGAACATTAGCCCCTTAACGAATGCCAATAACCTGGTGGTCAGTAATGCCATCAACCTAAAGACTGGTTGGATTCGCAACCAGCAGCCAAACCTTAGAAACGAAGTACTTTCCAGTGGCAGTGAGATATACGAGGCAAGGTGGGGAGTAAAGATGCTTGATTTTCTTACTAAACCAGAATTAAGAGGAAAAGGTTCATGGAATTGCAGCAAATTTTCCCTTTGAATAGTAATTGTCATAGAATTTCATAAGAGGTAGAGGGGGAGCAAATCATTCATTAGCTCATATTTCAGTGACTTTCATACCATTATAGCCTTGAAGACAAATAATAAATTCTCTTAAAATGTGTGCAAGCATCAACAAGAAACGAGATTCCTTGATTCCAGATCTACATGCATACAACACCTAAAAAAATCTAATCTTATTTATTTCCCTCCACAAACTCTCCGTTAATGAGAAATCGAAAGCGTCTTTTTTCCGCAATCAAACAGAACTCCGAGCGATAACACAACTCTTCGATTTAATCGATTTGCAATTAAAAAGGGTACCAGTTACGTTCACGGAAGTGTGCCAATCAAGCAGAGGATTGTGGTTCCTTTTTTATTTTTTGATGAAATCCATAGGTTCGACGAACTGGGGGAAAAGAGGGAGAACGACTGCCTAACAACGGTCCGATGCGTTAATTCCTTAAGCCCCGGGAAAACTCGCTCCTTTTATTTTAGATAAAATGTTTTGAGGGACGTAAGGATCCTATCTGGGCGAGGATAATCTATCTCCAAATCGGGTTCTCTCCCTCACGCCCGTTGCATTCGAATAACAGAGGACGCCACTGCTCCATTAAAGCCCGTAAGCGCTTCGAGAAGGAATTCCCCATTTCGGAATCTGTTCTGGGCGCATTCATCCTGCCCCTGCATTCATTCTGCGGAGAACAAACACGGTGTACGGTTGCGAAATTCGTTGGCTAATGTAAATCGTCAGCTATATCGCCACTATATTATATTACAGCCACTACTTCCAAATTATAACGCTCTTTTTGGGCCAAAGTGAGCCGACTCTTGTGTTCTACATCTCCTCATATGAGCTGCGGTAGATTTATATTTCACTTTACTATTTCGAAGTATTTGACTTTTTATTCCTTTTTCCAGAATTCCAAGGAACAAAGGTAGGCTAAAGAAAGCAATTTGTCAGGAATCGAAAACTGGCAATAAACGCACGACATTTTTACTCCCTTGTAACCATTTGAAATAAACGTACGTAGAAAATTAAGATTGGATGGAAAGTGGACAAACAGAAAATTTAGGATACATGTAAAGTAGACAAAAAATTTAGTATAAGATTTATGCCGCAAAACGTAACAGCTCACATTCAAGTCTTATATTCGCTGTTCTTTGAAATTATACTGAAATACAAAACGATGATTGATTGCTCCCTTTTCCTCCCATTGCCGCTACTCTGTAGCGATCGTTTCATTTGCTGATTAACGGAAAATCATTTCTCAATCCAAACTGAGCGCCCTCAATTGACCAACCACTATTCTAATCAACGCAGTATGAATACGTAATCACAGTTTATGCGGTTGAGCGGAAAAATAATTAATATTTTAATTTTCGTTTGATATATTAGCTAAAATAGATCCAACGGGGATTCTCAGAGAAATTTTCAAAAGTCTGATAGAGAAAGATATATATTTAAGGAAAGGTTTTGACAAATCATCCGAATTCAAAATTTCTCATTTCATAAGCACAAAATTAAAAAACAAATGTAACACTTGATCAGTGATTATTTTCTCAACTGATCATAAACATACTCTTCGTATTGTGACGGCTCTCCAAAGTGTAACGAGCGGGAAGTATATTCAATTTGCTGTTATTTTCGCAAAAAAATCGTTTCTCGTTACAGCGATACATTCGAAACACGTGACAGTCTGAAAGTAGCGGTCTGAAGGACACAAACTATGATAGGAAACGCCTCCAAACTATTCCGTCATAAGAAGTTGCCCGTTAATGAGCTTAGGTGGGAGAGAGGCCATTTTGACCTAACCTCGCCGGAAGAATAAATAATAATAATGAGCTTAACCAGAATTTGGATGACAGTTAATTCTCCAAAAGAATGAGATTATTTTCGTACGTCTTGTAAATAAGCTATGAAATATATTGTGAATTTATTCGAATCTCAAACTATACAAACTCATTTCGAGACCCTCGAATCAAGTATTATATTTTTCGACGAATACAAAACTGCCAAATGCACATGCGACTCACTATTTATGAAAATAACTGGACGTAATAAAAACTTACGCATATTGTAGGCCTAACTCAGTGTACCAAATGGTAAGATCCAAATGAGTGCGATAAGAGAAAAACAAAAGTGACAAATTTTTCAGGCAGAAGATATTTTATTTGCATATTCTTCATAATCTTTCTTCATGATATTTAAACCATCATTTGCGAATGTCCTTAAATTCATTTGTAAACCTAAATACGAAGAACTGGAATTGCAGTCCCTGTTATTTGAACAGAACGATTTATGGTACATTATAATTACCCGTATTATGGAAGAGGTTTAATCTTTTTCTCATTTCTCCTTTACACAGTCACTCCTAATTATCACGGCCATATTTATCCCCTAAAAGACCCAGCCATTGCAGTAATTTGCATCGTGGCAAGCGAGCATTCTTTGTAGGGCTTCCTAAGTATAAGATTACTTTTCCTTAAGAGACAGCCAAAGAGCGGACAACTCTGAGTATCTTAGCTATCACAGAACAACAGATTTATTATGAGATTTCGAATGCATGCATTTGAAGCAAACTTCACTAATTTGTTAAGAGAAGTTCGACTTAGAAGACATACAAATCCATAAAGCAAATGCTCTAAAATCAACCAAACAGCGTAGGCATTAGACTTGAAAATGCACCGCTTCCTCAAGAGAATTTTCATAGAATTTCATTTCAAATCCGCTTCAATTCTTTTGGGTAAAAAGTGACATTTCCGGTATTGGACTCAATTGCAATAAAAGAAGCACACCAAAGCGCGCAGAAAACAGCGGCTTCTGCGGATTGTCAACGATTCTTTACAGTTTCCGTATAAAAAAAGAATGTAAGTTTTGTTGAAAATTTCATTAAGTTTGGTTCCTGCAGTCAATGCTCATTTTTCTACTTTATAAACAGAGACTCATCTTTTAATAATATTTATCACGCACGTAGTGTTTTCGCCCACTCCCAACCGCTCTCCACTTATAAATCAGCTACCGCTTCTAGAAAGTCCATACAATTAGAATTATGCAAAATTGCGATCTTATTTCATACCGTTTAAGGAGAAATAAAATCTTCAGCCCTCAACATATTTAGGAAATATTCATCATGCTTCAACTACATTAATAGCAACTGAACGATAACTGAAATTATTAAATCAAATGTGTAAGCACATTTAGTTCCTACATCCACATCCTGAAGGATTAAATATTTTTCATTCGTCTCTTTGCACAGTAGGAAAACCTGCTTTCCCTCCGCCATTACTGTTCTTAACTGATGTGATAATATGAAAGTGACTGAGATATAAATTAGTGCAAATAATGGAGTTCATATAGGGCACTCTAGGTCTATGTTAAATATTTTTAGGTAGCTAATCGACTAGCTTCCAGGCTTGAAAGTTTTATACTAATTAAAACACAGTAATAAATATGTAAATATTAACCATAAATAATGGTAATAATTGTTATTATTATTGCTGTTGTAACAAAGTCTGCAAATTAGAACCTGATCCAGGTGGCAAACATATCCATCGTTATAATTACAACAGTGAAATATCTTATTTCAAAACTGCAAAATAACACAATTAGTTCAATGTAGGTGCAACTTCGAGGTGAGAATCAAAATCAATTTGAGTGAAGAGGAAAGTCCCCTGCCTGATATTCACTCTTGTCGGAAGGAATAGCCCTCTAAAAACATCTGAACAAAATGAATGTTTCCTTGATGTTCAAATAAATGTGCTGTTAGATATATGCCTGCAACGGCGGATGTTTCCGAAGTTTTAATTGATTTACATGTACAGAAATATCATATTTCCAGACGATTATATCGCTCTAACTTAAGAGCTGATTGATTCCATGATCATCTATATAATTGACAAAGCTATTCAATACAGAAACTCCTTGAATGTCTATGTTTTTGCAATAAATAATTAATTTCATATATAACTCTTCATTATCCTTACGACGTCTTCCGCTTCGTAGCCTGAACAAATGGCATCTCAAGTAATCGAGGAATTTCAAATCAAAATGCAATTATGGAAACAAAGGAAAGAATGAAACCCATTCCAATGTAATCGATAGAAAACGATTTTCACTCCGTCCGAGAGAACCCTTTCTTAGGACGAACAAAAGAGGTCCGATCCCCAGACGCGAAACCTTAAAACGCTTATTGAAACCCAATCCTCGAGAAACTTCAGAGAAACCAAGAGGCAGTATTGTCCTTCGCGATAACCGGAAAATACTCTTTTTACTTCCCCAACCGACGAATTCCTCTTCCGGAAGATCCCGCTTATGCCAGCGCCAACGGCGGGCGGACCGCTAACCAATGTTTCCATTCGCCGCCGCGAAGGCGAAGAGGATCATGGGAAAAAGGAAAAAGGCTGAGAAAAAAATTGAAGGAGAGAAAGGATTAAGGGCAGTGTCCGAACGTTTTGGCAATAGGAATAATGGAAAGGACTGTGGCTTTCGAAATCTGGATGAAATCTCGGCGAGGAAAATTATAGCTCCACGTACCCTCGCAATCCCTAAGCGCGGCATTTGTTTCTCATCGCCCTCGGGCATACTTCGGGTCGGTGGGCAGATAATGAGGCGTCTTCCAGAGGTACGTATATGGAATGACGTATTCCGCAGAGTGGGAGGGGAAGTAGGAATGACAAAAGGGAGGGCATATTATAGCAGATTTATATATTTTAAAGTGGGGCTGAAGAAATCGGCGCCTTTGTCGTGAAATGACTTTCGAAAGGCGAAGTGAAAGTTGAGGAGAGAATTTTATTGTCGTGGTGCGAATTATCGTGAAAGGGTGACATTGATACGGCTATAATCTCCGGAGAAAATGAGGGAAGAACATTTTCCAAAAAAAGAAGTTATAATAGCTGAACATTTTGAAGCAAACTAAACTTTTATCATATCTAAAGAATTCTGTCATCGACCATTCCCTAGGATTCTCTTTGGGTGTAAAAATAAACATTTCAACCAAAACAACATCGAATTTTGTTACTCATTGTTAAAATTAATTCGGTTAATTTAAATGCGATAAATTCCTCCTTTTTAAAAGAGATATGTTTAAATAAATCGTGTACAAATGGCTACGATTAACTTATCTACGAGTACACTACGAGAGTATAAGAAATATACCTTGTTTCACTTCTTGCTTTAACAGACATCTGCTCGGTCCACAGATATTATTTATACTCAAGTATCAACGGTCGGCTGTCATCTCCACGCAGAAGAGCTGCATAATTATCAATTGTTATTATTTCCATTTAACCAAAATTATTGAAACAGAATATTAGTGAAAATTTATTCGCCCTGTTTACTTCCGCGACTGAGGAATAAACAATCGATCGATTGAATTGAATTCGTCCAGTGCGGGTGACTGGTTCAAAACTCAGACCGATGGATCAAATGGGATTACAGCAATGAGTTTGCCTCAACGGACAGCGAGCGCTTAGAGCCTTCGTTTTTGCCTCGCATCAGCATTAAGGTTCTAAAGATTCCATTTAAGGCGACCAACAAATTCCAAGATACGAAAGAATGATACTTATTATACGACGCGAACAATAGTTGCATAAACCATAGGATCAAATTTCCAAAATACCACACCTCCATGACAATTGTTCGACCAATTTGCTCTAAACGTGTTGACACCGGTATCACAATTATGAAGTCATCAAAAGAGGCGACATAAGTCTGCTCCTACTTCGAGTCATATGGGCCTTGAAATTACAATTATATTTCTATCAATCAATTGTATCTCTACATCTACTTATAAATGCATATTCTTCCGTAGAAAGCAAGAAAACAATCTAAATGATAAGTGAAATTTTCCAAAGAAACAACGCTAAAACAAAATAACCAAAAGGTTTGATTCTATAATTGACGAGAAAGGTAAAGAACGTCTGGGAGGTAAGAAGATGAAATTAAATAGCGGAAAAATAAGTTGTTTGTGAAAAAAACCGGATAAAAATTTTTCTAGGTGGAAAATTCCGCTATATGTATGGCAATGCACGTGTGTCGCGTGGTTGCCTAACTTCGATTTTCAGTTGCAAATTTTGCATAAACAAAGGCGCATTGAGTTGAACGGCCGGACACGTGTCTGTTATTTTGGTGCAAGGAAAGCGTCCTGAAATTTTCGTGTAAATCCGTGTTCCACAAACCTGACGTTCTCCTTGTAAGTTAAAACTTATCCAAAATACTTTATTTTCCAGAATCTGGTATTACGACCTCAAAACAACCTCAGCAAATACCGCCGCCCAAAAGCTGTGTTAATGAATTTATCCTAACCTAAATACCCAACTTTAATCCGAGCCAGACGCTCTCCCCTAACTCGTGATCTTCAGAAAAAAGAAAGTGAACTTAAAGTGCTCAAGACAAAACCATTGATAAGACCCCTAGTCAGGAGCCATGAATATAAGTTTTCCGACAGGAAGTGAATTTATTCGTCTTCATCGTCAAAGAAAGAACGCCGAGTTTATTTCTTGAAACGTTTATTTCCACGACCGATTTTGTCATCGAGATGACATCCTCTGGAGATCGATAAATAAGGCTTTGGTGTGTTCTTCTTAGGATATGTGAGCAATATTTCACGTTAAGTTCACGTGATGAAGAATGACTTGATCACGTTAATTTTAGATGTGAAAAATTGTCGATACTGAGAAAATCATAACTACATAACACATGACTAAGCTGAATGCGGAAATACATTTGGTGATCTATTTAAAGTCGAATATTCCAATAATTATAAGATAAGTAATTTTTATCATTCGGTTGCACAAATTAAACATATGGGTTTAAGGGTAAAATGTATTGGTTCAATAATAAATATATAACGATATAAACCGATTTCTATAAACGTGCAGAATTTGACTATTACTTGCAAAACAAAATGAACTCGGAAAATTAGCTATGATATTTTTTTTGCAGGGAGAAGAATTCGCGATTTGGACGTCAGCAGTAATTCAATCAGTAAGGCGGCATTGGACGAGTTCAGCCATGGTAAGTGCGAGAATGTATCAACCACAGCTATTCATAAAACTAATAATTCTGTTTTTCTTCTTAGTAGCTCTAATCTCATGGGAGTTGAGATATAGACATAGAACTTGGCTACGATCCTTCATTTCAGGGTTTTTGCAGCAACTTTGGTGAGTAGGAAGGAATTTGGAGGAACTGCAAATGAATTTGATTGGCCATTTATGGAGTGATAATTAATAATACATAATTTAATGTGTTAAGGGCCCAATTTCTTCTGCTATTTATTAACAAGAGTTGGATGGTGATTTTATAGTAAAATAAGTTTCTATAAATCGTACTAGAAAGTAGTAAAATACGCAGGAAGTATTTTATTGAAATGCATGCTAAAATTAACAGCCAGTAAAATGTTCGTAAGTTGCTAAAACTATTAAGAGTTAGTTAGAGGCGTTTAGCCTTTCAGTCCTGAATTTGTCATTGGTGGGCCACAGCAAAACCTTGTCACTAATTGTATCAGTAGCTCCCACCTATTTTAAAAATTGATACAATTCCACAACTTTCAGAAATGTTACAAAAATAAATCATACACACACCTTAGGCTCTAAGTCCTCATTGCATGCGTAATAACACTAATTGAAAACTCAACTCAGCCGGCTTTGTATGAATACCTGGATCTTTGTCTGATTAGTTTGTTTGTGCATCAGTGAAATCGATTGGAATCCTTACATTTTAAAAGACACGCATCAGCCGGCTTAAATATATTCCACCTTCTAAGTCTCTCTCATCATAAAAACGTTACAAGAGTACTTTTTCTTTGAAAGAGGGATTATTTTAATCTATATTAAACTCTGAAATTAGAAATAGTAGTCCTCATGCCATCATAAAACCACTTCGGTTTCCTTTTACTGCTAAACGGCTGCTTACTTGCGATTCAAAAGCGGATGTCTTCCAGCCGAATCACTTTTATTGATTCGCTGTTCAAATGAGATATTCTCGAGGCGAAATTCGAAAGTCACTCACAAATACTGTCGGATCAATTGACGAGAAACAACAGTATTATCTTTTCTAATTCCATCTCCTGCTGTGCGTACATCGCAAAATCTGTAGATTCACGAATGCTTTAAGCCTCTGGAGACGATAATACCTCTTTTGGAGGATACACGTCGATGGAGTTGATGAAGCGAAAAAGAGGAAACGTGATAAACTGAAACTAGCTCACGAATACCATACTGGAAGATATTGACTTGGGATGAATTTTTAATTCATCTCCAGGGATTGGATTTCAAGTCCACGTATTTCCAGGAAGAAATCAAATCCTACCGAATGCTATTTTAATAACAATTAATCCATAGGATCGGCGATAGATTTCGGACATCGCAGCTTAAGAGATGCAGACCCAAACTACTGTCGGATTTCTCATTACGGACATCCGAGTTTGGATTGGAAAACACCCACAAGAAAGGGGGTGTAAGAAAGATGCGAAAGGAGAAGGAAATAATAAAAGAGATGGATATATTACAATATAAAGAGATGATAGAAATTACAAAAGTCATTAGGTATTCTTCGTCATTGAAAACTGAATATAAGAGAAAGTTATTTTTTACATTCACATTTACATAGTGATCCTGCAAGCCGCTATTTACGTGTGGCAGGGATATCCCTAGAAATAAGTGGTGCTTTCCAGGACAATAGCCGGACAATGGCAGGGATCTTTCTTCGGTCTCTAGCCTGGTTGCTCCGATCCATGGTGTCGGCCATCTCCGATCATCGTCATTAAGATGGCCGCAGAATCTGTGACCAAAACTTCAACACCAAGAAGCGAAGCAACCCAGCCGGATCCCCAAGAATGATCTCTGCATCGTTATCCTTATCTAACCCTAAAGACTATTACCTTCCCCAAATTTCCGCAGGAAAAACGTCTAACTGTATTATCTATAGGTTCTGGACATTGCTTCCTTGCAATGCCTTTTGGTTTCTCTCGGAACTTTTACTGGAAAAGCAACTGTCCCGTCGACGAGACCTGCACAGATAAACTATTAGAATAGCTTCTTCGATGGTCAATTCTTCTAAACGTAAGCTAATCCCACCCGAGGGTCTCTTTCATAGCCTTCACACTGCTGTCGATTGCACAATCTCCTTTAGCAAACATAGCTGCTCTTGAACCATCGTGAGGATTTCGAATAACACAGCAATATTCTATGGGAGGTAGAATCAGGGAAAATGTTTTCTTATTAATTTCTTTTACTATCGATCGATATCTCCTCAGAATTCTACTGGCTAATATTTGCACCCAAGTTGCTATTTTTAATAATTCTGTTCAATAGTCAATCAATGCAAAGAAAAATTCCGTGAGCGTTGTAACTTTGTTTTAGTTAGGCATCTCCTTGATAAGGTGCCTTCCTCACCTTGATTAGGTGCCTTCCTCACCTTGATTGGGTGCCCTCCTCACTATGCATGTAGTGTATCGGCCGACATGTGTAGTATTCAAGAATTAGAAAAGGTGCAGCGGAAGGCGATACGTTTCGTAAACAAACTACAGCAAATCGGTGAAGGGTACTCAGATGCTTCAGGATGCAATATGGATATCTCTAGAAGATTTAAATAAATGCCTAATTTTTCTTAATAAGTTCAGAGAAAGTAAGTTTCCAGAAGATGAAGCCGATAATATGCGTCCTCCTTGTTATAAAGGTCGTCCAAAACTGAAGGAAAAATCAGGGAATTGATGCTAGAACTAATCCTTTCAAGAATTAATTTGTTTTTCTGCGAATGATACGCAACATTATTCGATAAGGAAAGAAAAGTTGTAGTGCATGAATCTACATCACAATAAGTGGATGCATCTCTGCCAAGTGCTCCGCCCAAGTGCTTTCCGTAATAAGGAAATCCAGGCTTGTTACATACGTATCTAAAATTCACGACTATTATTTTTAAATTTCTTTCTCGCTTTATATTTGAAAATTCCTTTTTTACTCCACTATTACTCACTTTTTTCCTGGACTATTATTGTGGAAATTAATTTCGTTTAAAACACGATATTCTTTTTTTGGCCTTCCTGCCGCACTCTAACCAAATCACTATATCCCTAAGCACTCCACGCGATACCTTCATCGGAGCCTCGACCGTATAATAAACTTAAGAGCGGTTTAGGGCTTTTAAGGACATGGCGCTGTCCACTGCCCTGCCTCGACATAAACACCTTAGAGGACGATTCAGACTTCTAACAGTGCGGTCAATCGGCGGCACAATGCTGCAAATGGAAAGCCCAAAGCTTACCTCAGACGATCCCCGGTCGTGAGCAACCTAAGAGGTCCTCTAAAGAGTCAACATCTCCAGTCTCGGAGCCTCTATCTCCGGAGAGCCACGACTCGAGGCATCGTTGGTAGCCACCACATGCAGCGACCCGTCTCCCCTACCGCCGTCCTCAACTGGACCTCCTGGTATACTCTTGCAGAATCCCACTACTCCCTTCGCCGCAATGGACGCACGTCTCCCAATCACCCATCCCCCGCGGTCTGCCTCCACCGTAGCAACGGGCGAGTGCTCTAGCGCGAGATCTCAATGTGCGCGACGCGTAAACAGTGGCCCTCAAGTTATGAGAACCCTCAAAATCACTCAAAAGGTAAAAAGCAAGTTAAACAGGAAATAAAGGCCTTATTTCTATTCAACGCTAGTCCTAAGGACGACAATCAAGCTAAACCGCAATACTAACAAGCACCGCGCAATGAAGGCTCAAAAGCAAATGGAAAATAAACAAAGTAAAAGAAAGAAAATATAACCATAAAAATGGATTCGAACAGCGTTTATGCAACTTGGGTATTTTAAAAGATATGCTACATAGATTACTTTGAATGAGGATTACAAGGGAGCGTTTAGAATAAGAATGGAAGTGCGTTTCGTAGTCTATAAACGGTTGTATTGGAAAGGTTTACTGTAAAATCCGGGCTTGCGTAATCAACTGAATAATTCAATTAACATTGGGTCTGCCTGAAGTACAGTTCTACCCAGGTTACATTATAATGTGATTCTTCGTCCTAACTCCTAGACGTCCCCAAACGTTTACGGTTCTATAATTCTCTTTCAATATCTCCTCCGAAATACTGTTTTCATTACAAACAATTCCCTCAAGTTTTAATGTACTCCTACTTAACTCGATTTATTTGATCCTATAACACTCATCGCATATAATTATACACATTAAAGACATAAATTATAAATGAATGCCCAACGCTATAGCTGAAATGTTTCGAAAGCTCTTTGAAATGCCAGAATTTGCAGTTCTAGTGATGGAAAAATACGAAATCAAGAGAAATATCAGGTTGATGAAACACCTCCGCTTTGTAAATACAGCATAAAAATAGCTTTTATTTCAGGAAATGTGAATCGATCCGTTGGCTCAAAATATCTCTGCAAAATACGTAATGCGAAACACACTTGGTATTTCATCTACATTAGTACCCTGCAAGCCGCCTTTCGGCGTGTGGCCGAACAATTTCAGATTAAGGCAATGCATAGTACTTAAATTGCGTATTTGATCGACACATCTAAAAAAGCAGTCATTACTGAATCCATTTTTATGCATTATAATACCAAGAAATATGAATTTAAAGTTGCGAGTACTTTGTTTATTTAGCGTTCTCACTATTTATTTAATAAGTTACGAGTTCATTTGTTGCTTCGGGGATATGATTCATTGAAAATGTCGCACTTTCTGCTTAATTAACTCTCATTTGAGGACGCGATTGTATGCATTATTGAGAACAAATGATTCCTAATTGAATTGAAATTCGATTTTAGCGGAGAACCTTCCAGGTTATTCCAATGATTCAATAAAACCGACGCTAATTGTGAGCATTGAAATATTTTAATGGATTTGGTGCGTACTTAATATAGCGTAAAGTGATTTGAATTTGCAGTCTGCGGTGGTGTGACCCCTCAAAAATACGCTCACCGCATAAACCGATAATTCAATGCCTCGAATTATAAATATCATTTAAGGCAAATCTTTAAAATCGTCCTCCTACAAAAAATTCTACGCTCTACTACACAGCAAAATGAATTATCCTATATATTTAGCCATTTTTCTAAATAGAGTGCATCATAATCACAAAGTTTAAACAATATAATTTAAAACCGTATTTACTATTATGGTAGATAAAAAGAAGTAAACCTATTGCATTTAAGCCATAGTTAGACTATTTTCAGAGTCCATTGCGGAAGTATAGGACAGTTCGACGCCGCTTCAAACTTCGTGTCGGCAAGAAGTTCCTCGTCAGGATTCGGTGGCAAAACGTCACATTTTCAGTGCTGTATTTCCCTCACATCCAATTGCGCCGATTTCGATAATTTTCCTATTAATCATTTTGTCCCTATCTGCTCGTATGTACTAGCCGATTTGCCCGTTGATTCTCAAAGGGGAAAATCGAAGTCGGATTAAATGCCTTATGTATATATGCAACACCGTCTCTCAGTGCAACAGAGCATTATCCTGCTGGACATTTTGGAAGCCCTGCCTTGAATGGCAACACATCCGTCCCACGTATCGCTACTAGGGGTGACCGACTGTCAGATATCTGGCTCCAGCCTATAACAGTACGGGTAGCTCGTTCAAGACACCACTGCAAGCTGAGGCGATGGTGAGTGGGTGTCAATGGACACGTAATGGGCGATGTGATACCAAATTTCCTTCAGCCAAGTGCCGGGAAATGGATCGGGCAGACACAGGGGCATGTATGCATGAATGCATGGATGGTGCTATGAATGCATGGATGGTGGAAAACGAACCTGTTGGATCTGTTTGTACTTGAAGGACAATCCAATGATCGTCCTTCCTGGTGGTCAGTTGAGAGCCTAGTTCCCGAGTGCCCTTCACGCACCCACTGGTCCCAACAGTCAGAACGGCCTCGAATTCATCGATACCACTATCCAAACTCGCGCATCCCAATAACACATCCACTCTGTAACTTTGTGAGCTGTGTAAAAACTCTTTGCTGGCGTCACAGATGCATTTAAAGAGGTCGAAAAGGCTTTTGATAATTAAATTTGATTTTGCCTTTTACAACCACGTTCGAGCACCTCTGCGAGCCCTTCCATTGGCTACGGTTGACAGTGCGTTAATGCCCTCTGATGGCCGCTCACCTAATCACGTGACTACGCAATTGACTGTCTGCTTGAGATGTAATTGTATGCGGAGTTTTGCAACAAAAAACTACTCCTTCTCGGTGTGTGATTTTTTGTCAATGAGTGAAATTTCGATGGTAATTTTTCGTCTGCAGTAATTCCTTACAAAAAAATCCTGTATAAAACTAAAATATCTGATTTTCACAGGAGTTTTTTAATTAAAATTTACAAGCTTGTGGTTTAGTGAGCCGTGAAATATGAGTTCGCTCATGCGTGGGCACACAATTCGTTGTGACGCTGTGGCTTGTAGCACGTGTGAATCTTCATTATGTTCTTTCGGTTTTACTTTCTTCATTTCTTCCGTTCCATTCACTCAAATACGATTACATTTCCTTTTAAATTTCCGGTATATATTTGTGTGAAACACAAGTACCCGTTTTAATATACATTATGGTCTTCCCTTTACGGTTGTTTTGCTTAACCAGTTGCGCTTATGAATAGAAATTAGCTTATTATAATTCGTCATTGTGAAGAAAATATTATGTCAACATTAGTCTACTTATTTGAGTCGTACTGCCGAACTTTGAAGATAAATTGATATAACGCAGTGTAACTTGTTTCATAAATCTGGTGAGATTTTTCATACATACAGAAAAATAGTATTCTGGATTATTATTTTCCACGATAAGTTGTAATCGATTATAATGATTCTTAGTCAAAGACTTTACATCTTCTGACCTGAAAACATCAACTAGATAACAACTTCGGACGAAATTAAATATTATGGAGGAATTGCTACTTGAATAATCAATCCACTAAAAATCATGAATAGCAATTTATCAACCTTAGCCAACGTCAAACTCACATTGAATTGGCAGTGTTCGGGAGGGGACACAGGATGACTCGAATGAAAGAATACGAAATAAGCCAAAGAAAGGCAAAAGAAGTTGAATGTTATCAATTTTCACTCTTTAGCGTCTTAAATTCCCCTCCCTAAAGTGGAAATACGTACATAACTAAGGGTTTAAAAACTTAATTATTGCGATAATGAAATCCTGGTGTTTTTATAAATAAACCTGAAACTTACGGATTAGGGTATAAAAAGTTTCAGCCAGAAAGATAGTGGCTTGTTTTTCATGTTTGTTTGGAACTTGCAAGTTCAATTTTATGATCTTACATTTTAAATTTTAGGACAGCAATAAACTATTTCACCACCGAATAAAATACCGAAGCCTCCTGACAAACTTAAAGGAACGAATTTTCTCCGAAATCATTACTTTCTTATTGAAAGGAACAGTTTTCTAACACGGCTTTGAGAGAAAGTAAAGTTCAAGAGAAACAATATAGTAATGAGGGGGCGTTGCATAGTCTACGGAAAAGGAGGATAATGTGGAAGAAGAAGAGGGCCAATGTGAGCTTCGAGGAATGGTCGAGTAATTTTACGAGGATTTTCGCGACATTTTATTCGAGAGCACCGCAATGGGATTTCCACTCTCCCATTACATCGCATTGGGCAAACTGCTGGAAATACTGAAGGTATTTTGCCGGAAGCAGACAGCAGAATTAACAATAGCTTATACCGAGCGCTGACAACGTGTATAGCTTTTTCTTGCCTTTTCCAAAAGAATTGTTGCGACTCTTAGGCAAGTGCGAGTGACATAAAAGTATATGTGCTGCTCTATATTAGCAGGTAGAGAAAATAGAATCTGAAATGATGGATTAGAATGAGGTACGAATTTATTTCATATCAAATGTATATCAACAAGAAGAAATCCCCTGTAGCGATACTAACTTTCTTGTTACTTTTAATACATCCTAATGCTTCATTGGAAATAACGAAAAACGTGAATTAAAGCGCAAGAGTAAGTTTAAGAAGGACTTCGACATAACCACACCACTATCTGTCAAGTCACGTTTTCTCCTCTTTCGTGGGATTGTCTTTCGTGTTTTCGAAATTGTACAGCAATTCTCTACGGATTTCTTGAAACTGTCCACGTTTTATTCTGATTTTCTACGTTTCCTTTCTTTCTCACTCTCGTCTAAAAAATACGTAAGCTAACTATTCTATAAAAATTACAGAATTAGTTAAGTGCTAGTTAAAGTAATGAGTCCAGTATTATTGAATAGTTTTAAAATCATAACTGTCCAGCATAGACTATTATGTACTTCGTAGTATGTAAATTTTCAGCTCCACTATGAACTATTTTCAAAGTTGCTAGATAAATGTGCTGATAAGTCTACCACTAAGACTCGCAGAAATATTTTCTAAGAATATTGGGAGTAACCCATCCCATTCTTTCTGCCAGATATATATTGCATCAGTTATACATGATTCTCGTTTGAAGAGCAGAGCACAATGCTGTAGACGAATGCAATCTTCTTCAAGCCATTTCCCCCACCACATCATTGTTCATCAACAAAATTTGTCTCACTTCTTCAAATTCGAGATATTTTCCTTTTGCTAGATCGCTGAATCGGGCATAAAATGCATTTTCAATCCCTGTTTCACAAACGATTCATTTTTCCTTAAATCCGACTTTTACGTTGAGGTGGAATCAATTCTCCGTGACGTCAGAGAATAGCTGTGGTTGAAATGGCAATAGAAAAATAATAAATACGCCACCAATTTCTTCACTTTTATAGTCGCATGAGGTCACGATCTAACAGCAGTTTTAGCGCTCTTTTTAACGCCATTTCTCTCAAAGTCAGAGCTATAAACCTCTGAGCACTTTCGGAAGAGTGAACAACTTCCAACGAAATCCCCACCAAGACGATATTTCCAAGCGGAGAAAAGAGCTAAGGGAACCGCAGCGACGCATGCGGAGGAAAACGGAAGCAGGCGTGAAGTTGACTGTGGATAAACACTTCCAATTCTCTTCGTTTCGGATATTCGAGGAATTGTGTGCATCATTAATCTTTGCCTCTTTTTCGACTTCCAACAGCACTCTTCCCATGATCCTCTGCCAGGATCTGTTCTTTAAACGCTTTGAACTGATTTGAAGCCTTGGGGTTTTCCTCCGCACCTTTTGCTAATTCAGATAATCGAAAAAAGCTCATCAGAAGCTTAAGAAATATAAGTTTCTGACTCTCAGAAAACAGAGAAAATATTAGAGAGATAAAAATGAAAGAGAAAGAGTCTGCCGTAACCAGCAATCGAATCCATGTCCCCCACTTTCCGGGCGGGTGCTCTAACCTCTAAGCTACCACGACAGAACGATCTCTCCTCCAATTTCTTGGGCTCTAATTGGACACTGTGTGCGGATCCATCAAAGATGGCACCACCTCAACGCGTAACGTTGCGTTTCTCATTGCTTATAGTAGGGAGATATTTTCCAGAACCAAACCATAAGTACCACATGTAAGACAAGGTTTGACGCATAGATTACGTGAATTACTTCTTACGTTAATAATTTTTCTTATTTCAGCATTATATGCATAATTAATAAGATAATGCTATTCAGAATAGCTTTCTCTATATTATATAAAAATACATATCATAAAAAGTGTTACTTGACCAATTATTAACGTCGGATTCGATATAATAATTTATTAAAATCAGGGCGAGAAAGTCCAATTTCTATCGTGATGTTGGCTTCGTAGTACTTATTATTTATTGGGGCTCCCGATAGCCAAGTGGGCAACGCGTTCGACTTCAATGAAAGCGGTCCCGGGTTCGATTCCCGGTGGGGGCCTACGTGCGAAATAACCTAAGCTGTCGAAGAACTTTTAATAATACTACTACTTATTATTTCTTCTTTGATAAACCTTCCCAGATCAAGAATAAGGCCCCCTGCCACACGCCGGAAGGCGGCTTGCAGGGTACTTATGTAGATGTAGATGTAGAAGAATAAAAAAATACGACGTTCCCATGCCTATTATGTGGATAATATCTCAATGCTATTAAGTAAAAGAATATGCGCATGTAATGTTCACGTAATTTGTGTTATGTAAAGGGATTGAGTTCGCTAAAACATTGAATTACATTTGGATAGAATTTTGACGAACAATTTGCAGCTTTTGATTAAATACAAGGGCCTATCTCTTTAACATCATAGAGCGATAAAATAATACAGCATATAATTGCTAGTTCTTTAATGGGCATTCTCGACACGTCCATATTCACAGCGCGTAATCAACACGGTTTTCGTAAGATACAATCTTGCGAGTCTCACTTGGCGTTGTTGTTTCACTATGTCTTGAATTATGCCGAAAATAAGAGGCATGTTGACGTAATATTTTTAGTTTTTTGGAAAGCATTTGATACGGTAATATATCGTCAATTATTATATAACGAAAAATTGCAGGAATCGATGGAGAATCGTTTCGTAAAGTAATTGTTACGACAAATGAGTGAGCTTCACTCAGATGCTTCAGGATTCAGGATGGGAATCTCTGGAAGATAGTATATTTAAATAAAGACTCAATTGACTAAATAATTTCAGAGAAAGTAGATGTGGCTGATATTATGCATCCCCCTGGTTACATAGGCCGTTATGATGCTGAATGATTGTGAGAGAAAAAATAGAGAAATAGATGTTAGAGCTAGTTGTTTCAGTAATTCATTATTTCCGCGAACGATACGCGAAAATAATCGATTAGGGAAGTACAGAACTGGTGCATTCACCACCTGCCACACGCCGAAACGCGGCTTGTTGGGTATATATGTATACATAGATCTAGGTGTACAACATTGTGTGAACTTTTTGCGATTGATTCATCGCCGTTCGTAACAAGAAAAAATTGTCGCATTTAATTCGCATTTGAAAGCTTCAAATCGAGCAGAGACCTAAAGGAAATCCCATCTCAGAAACAGGTTTCACGAGTCTGCGTCTTTGTGGTGCTCCTTGTCCAGCGTTTCTGGGCACCCGAAACTCAGAAGGAGCTTCCTCTAGCCGTCCTTTCTTCTGCTTTTGAGTGGCTCAAAAGAAACTGTTGTTATACTACTATGCTAGTACTTTCCTTTCACAGAAAAGGGCCGCCCGGCGCTGAGCCTTTCCGAAGTCTATAGTTAGCCTCTTNGATGCATTATACTTCACAATTACGCTAGATTAATGAAAATCTTACTAAGTATTGCACCAGGGAGAGTGAAATCTTGAAATGTAGCATACATATAAGAAATGTTTACCTCCTGGCTCCGTCAATTTGGGAAAAAGCATAGTTCAGGTATATATCCATGTCACAAATTTTTATTTTATAATTTATATTGAGATCGCTTATCTCAATGGCCAAGTTGAGTTTTTATACTTCGCCACTACAGCCGTAGGTTAAACAGAGAACAAGAAATCTAAGTTAAACATCCCATCCTTTATCAAAAAAGCAGTTTTATTTCCTGAAATTTCATCGTTTTACATTTTAGAGGTGAAATTTATCGACAAATTATATAATATCATTATTATACGTAAGCTATGAGAGCAAATTTTGGTAAATGTTATGCCCTAGGTAAAGTACTTATGACAATGAGCCAACTTGGGGATATTAAGATTTATCATTGATTAATCGGTCATATTCAAATCGAAGAAATCAATAATTTAGTTCCGTAGACTGCTACGCTGAAGCTCACTGGTGCATTCATTAGCTGAAGCAAAAGATAAAGGCACCACTTAATAAGACTTACACTGTAAAAAAAAATCTGTAGCAAATTTCCTATATGCTATAGGAAATTTGCTACAGATCTCCTTTTCACAAAACTTATCAAGTGACGAAACAGTAAGATAAAATTTTATATTTACAATCCTTGATGCATATCTGATTACTTATTCCTCATCCGTGACAATGTAATCATCTATTAGTCTCCAATTCGCAAGAAATAAATATTTATACTCGTGTTCCGGCTCTTTAGAGCTTCCTACTTGCTAAAACCGTAGTTTATTAAAAACAAAGCATCTTTAAATAATGAAAAGTGAAAACAACGAGGACGATTACCGCATCAGTTTCCCAGAATCGGGGGAAAAAAGCAACGCATCTTCGATTTTGCAGAAAAATCCAAATAAACACGCAAATTACAGTCACCCATGAAAGCCTCTCTTCTCCAGATTTCGTCCGCATTCGGCGATTCCGCTCCTCCTCAATCTCAAAGAGCAATCTCAGGGCGTTCCGCGTTTATTTACGTGCTTCGTGACGGCGAAGGGACGCAATGAAAAGGAAACTCACAAAGGTGTGAAATGAGGGAAGGCAAAAGGGGCCCCCATTATCCGTGATAGGAAAAAGGGTTCGCTGCTAAGAGGGGAATTAAGGGACGTAACTAAGCTACGTGGGAGAGAGAGGGAAGGAAACAAATAAGAAACGAAATCCGTAAACAAGCAAAAAAATATACAAAAAGAGAAAGAAAATTCTCACTCGATACTGTTTTGTGATTATTTGCGAGAAATTTTAAATATTTTGTTCGCAGCGAACATCTTAATGTTTCTGGTTCAATTGGTATCTTTAGTCACTTATACTTTTCTATACGGCAAAGCGGCGAATATATTTTAGAATATAATTATACCAACAATTTCATGACATTAGTGAAGAGGTCGCCAGTAAGAGAAGCTATCTCGGCCTGGCTTCTTTGAATAACATTTCAATAAAATAGAAGTCTAACAGAGTTTCAAATAGAAATTTGGAAATAAATTGATGAATGCATGCAGCATTAGGAAAATTGAATGAATTGAACTGTGAATTATTAGGTGAAAACGTCTTTGGTAAACAAGCAATGATGGATTTAGACGCCACTTGTTACCATTTCACTTGTTGTTGTTTACCAACGATTAATTACCGAGATAATACCGTTTCACAAATCATTAATATTACGACTTCATAAGCATGAAACGAAAAATATACAAATAGGTAATTATATATTCAAGCTGTGTTATTAATAAAAACAATCTATCATTATTACTAAATTCAGTATAGCATATACTAGCATTCAGTTCTTCTCGGTAGAATCAGTTGAGAAATACCGCGCTATTGCAAATGAAAATCTCAATCACTAAAATTTCAGGTATCCTTTCATTTCTTGTGGTATTATTTTTATGAATTTTATTGCTGAAACATAATCATCAGAATCAACTCATACTAATGACACCAAAAAATTTAAAATTCTGTACTTATCTTCTTTATTTGTCTGCTTCCTGAACAAGTTTAAAATGCCGGGATATTGTTTTTCATAAACTCTGGTCTATTAATCTATTTCCCTGCTACCCATAACCCCTGCGCCTCCAAATGACGTCCTCTGCCTGATTTAGGAAGCTCGTTACTGACTGAACCGCCCTTTCATATCGGACGAAACTTTTCTCATAGTAAATCTAACCGATTTTGTTGCTGCGATGGCAACGCCAAGATGTAGTGTGATTGGTTTGGCCTAAATACTCAGCGGTTAAGGGCGTTCTTGGGTCGGATTACGGGGTTTTTAGATCTGCAGCCAAATTCGAAGATTAACTACTTTCATTTGTTCTTCTGAACCAAGCAAGAGTTTCCGGCTTCGTATTTTATGCGTCATGAAGTCGGAGAATGAAGCCACTAAAAGATTCACTCGTTCTAAGGGTATTTTAGGCTCCATGATATAACATATATGGTACGAGTGGGAAATTTTTGCTTTAAAATATACGATAATAGCTTACTATTTTCAGAAACAGGAGTCTTTTTAAAATAATATATATATAACTTAACCTTCGTGGTAAATAAGTACCCAAGTAGCCTTAACGAAACGATCTGAATTCTTTAACTCATACATTGCGAACGTATGAAATTTAGAATACGTTTTCGCAGATTTGATTAACCAGCTGGAAATACATGTGTCAAAAAATAAAACCTTATACAAGTGATGCATTATACTTCACAATTACGCTAGATTAATGAAAATCTTACTAAGTATTGCACCAGGGAGAGTGAAATCTTGAAATGTAGCATACATATAAGAAATGTTTACCTCCTGGCTCCGTCAATTTGGGAAAAAGCATAGTTCAGGTATATATCCATGTCACAAATTTTTATTTTATAATTTATATTGAGATCGCTTATCTCAATGGCCAAGTTGAGTTTTTATACTTCACCACGACAGCCGTAGGTTAAACAGAGAACAAGAAATCTAAGTTAAACATCCCATCCTTTATCAAAAAAGCAGTTTTATTTCCTGAAATTTCATCGTTTTACATTTTAGAGGTGAAATTTATCGACAAATTATATAATATCATTATTATACGTAAGCTATGAGAGCAAATTTTGGTAAATGTTATGCCCTAGGTAAAGTACTTATGACAATGAGCCAACTTGGGGATATTAAGATTCATGATTGATTAATCGGTCATATTCAAATCGAAGAAATCAATAATTTAGTTCCGTAGACTGCTACGCTGAAGCTCACTGGTGCATTCATTAGCTNAAATACCAAATTAGATATAAATACCTTATGTAAGAAACAAATTCATTAAAGATTTCAATAAATGTACTTAATGTTGAATATCAGAATGAATTTTTCCCAGAAATGTAATAAAAATTACTTCATAAAATTAGATAGGAAGTAGCTATGTTGCCGGACTTTAAATGAAATATTACTATTTTATGCTATTTCCTAACTTACAATCGAATAACGTTTAAGTAATTAAGGCACATTAACGTTACAATAAGAGTCACTCAAGCGGATAACTACAAACTTATACATAAATCTATAGTTTTTTTTTGAAGAAATGGAAATGATATAACGATAGTAGTTACTCATAATTGCAATTGATTCAATTATGATTTTTAGTCGGAATTGACTAAGCGAATGCTAATAACATTTAAATAATATCTTAATAACAGAAAACATTCGTGAAAGTTAAATTATTCCCAAAGCTTAGGTTAAATTAATCCTTAGGAAGATGTTGAGGCCAATTGATAAACATGTATAATGAGAAATTCAATTAATCTCTCCTAGAAATTGGTGTTAGAAAATTCAGCTGGTTTGGAAGTTAATAGTAATAATACAACGTCTTCATTTAAGATTGAGACTTATTTGTCTCTTCTTGCATATAATCCATTACCGATAGAATGAAAGAGGTATTGGGAGTTGAACCAAAGAAAAACAATAAAATAAGGAACTATTATAAGGGTTAAAACAAACGTGAGTCCGCACTTAGAAAAAAATTGTAACCCTGAAAGAAAAACACGAACGTGAAGGGGGGCGTAAAAAACCTGCGAAACATACTGACGGTAGCAACTAAAATTTAAAAGAAGAGGGGAAAATAAGTAAAAGAAAAGTCAGCAACACAGCTGGAAAAAAGAATTAACAAAAAATGCATAATTCTTACAAATAATTTACATAAGAACAGGTGTTGGATTTGAAATTATAAGAAGTAAGCAGTAAAATATAATTAAACAGAATAATAATATCACTAAGACGTTAAGGATAATATGATAATAACAAGAAAGGAAGTTAATCAGCGATACAGTTTTAAATAAACATATTTAAGTTTTCGACGTGGTTGAGGGCCTTTAAAAGGTAAGGAGAGAGAGGAGGAACGAAGAAGGCCCGGCAAGGGAGAGATTTAGGAGGGAAATAAAATGAAGGGAGAGAAAGGGAAAAGAATAGAGATGTGCTTAAGGAGGCGAGAAAAGAGATGTTAGTTAGGGAGGAGTGCATCCGAGTGGATTCCATCGCAATTAAGGAATCTGACAGCCATTACGTCTCCACTCACTCGGTTCTGAAAATCCTCAAGAAAAGAAATCCCCCATTTGGAGAAGGCGTCTGCTACCTAATGCGCCTTCCCTCGGATGCGGAATTAAAACGCGCTTTAGAAACACCGCTTATTGAGTCTTTAAAAGCCAAAAGGTGAAAATTAAAAGAGTCCGAGGCAGTGGATAAAAGGAGTGATATCTTCAACTTGTTCAGGCTCATATTGCTACTTAAATTTGGGAGTGGGGACGAAGCAGTTGAAAAGAATCCACTCCGGATCGAAATACAAAACGGAGTATCATCAGTTTATCAACTCAAGAGCATTGTTTAAATTTGCTCTTCATTATAATTCAACCAGCCGAAGTGCTAGTTGTATCTCAACGGGTAGAACGGACGTAGGATCTGAATGCGAATACGGGTCGACTTACATCAATGCGCGAGTTTGCTGAAGTGCTCGTTGGTTCTGAACGGGAAAATGAAACAAACAACTACCATACTGATTTAGACCGGGATTTTGATTGGACTTACTCTTACATTGATTACATTAGTTATCATTTGCCCTCTCGATGGGTTATTTTTCGTAGGATTGAGAATATATTCGCGTCATAAGTTCATCTCAATTCCTCTACACTCATTAAGAGGAGCTTAATTTCTGTTCTTTACTCAGTTACCGATTCTAAGAAACGTAATTGATCAAGCGTAACACTGTGGAAAAAGCGCACCTCTTAAAGAACCGCTTTGCAACTAACAACGAACTGAACTAAATTAACACACTTAAAACCTAAGTTTCTTATAAAGTGTTTTAAGGTCTTAAAAGTATTCTTAAGATATTTTAAATCTCCATATGAGTGTGATCTTTGTAATTGAATGGAATTGTGGAAATTTTCGCGAGAGTGGGAGTTGAGTTCCAACAGGGAAGAAAGGTTAGGCAATTCCCATACTAATAGTGACGCAATGGACTCTCGAGAAAAGAATACATAACTAATGTAACAGATGAATGACTATTTACTAATTGGAAAGCACATTCATCGTTATTCTGACATCCTGTAGACGGACAGGCATTCAATTCCGAATATATAAACGAAATATGCAAACTAAGGATTTGAGCAGAGAGTAGGTATATAAAACGATGCAGGAGTTGCAAAAACTCCACATGTTTCACCACAAATATGTTTCTTTGGACACCTCGTTTTGGATAAAAGTCTCCCAAATACCCAAAATGATTTCCCTTTTCTCCTTCTGCACTAAGATTTATCAAAAGTTCTCGCCTCGCGAAGAAGCAATACAAGACTTCCCATAGGCAAAATCATACTGATCAAGAAACACTCCAATAGCTCGTAAGATTGACGCAGCGATCGTCGCTGGAAAAGCTAAGTTCACGGGAAATTTCTTCTTCTTTATATAGTTCTTATATTCTTAAGGGGAAAATGCATGAGCTCGAATTCGGCAAATTTTTCATGTATTTCATCAAGCTCCTCTCGATTATCTGTGATTGCTATCTCTAATGTAACTTTGTAAAAGATACAGACACTGCAAGAAATAAAAATGAGCTTTAGATTCATTACTTACGGAAGGAGTTTTGACTCGATTCGAGGCTTTTTTGACGATTAAGAAGACTTCCACGCGATGACTCCACGGTGACGATGGAAGAAAACACAAATCCGACAAAAGAGGGTTTTACTTTCAAACCACGTTCCAACTACCACTTTTAAATCACCTCGAGCTAACGGGAGAGTGAAGGAAATGAGGAATTCTGAACAGAAATCTTTATTGGTGAAGAGGAAAGCGCCGAGGAAGCGGTTTGCGAACGTGTCGTGCGGGTCATCGCTCATCGTTAATTGCTCTTTAGAGGAAAGGGAAGAAAGGAGAAGGAAGAGAAAATTATGGAGAAAGTGACGGTAGCGCCTCATTCGGTCGTTTTTTTAAATTATCGCCTTAATGACATCCGCAACTGCACAATGTAGTGAAGGAATTCCACTATGTCTTTTGTTTTTCCTGCGGAGAGAATCCACTCCAATTTGCGAATAAACCTTTTTGGTTATGTCTACGTGTAACAAAAAGCTCTAACTATAGAGTCCACATCTGCTTGCTCTAAAATAAACGGCATATAGTATATATGCATTCAAAAGAAAACATATATGTACGAATTTGTCTCGATGTAAATCGGTTAAGACGAAAACCTTTTTGGTTCGCAGGAAAAATATACCTCCAAAATTCTTCGGATAACACAAAAGGATTTTATGGTGCGATTTCAGTTAACACGAAAATTATCTATAAATGAAATAATTCAAGTGATATGCGGTGGAACTTATTAAATGATTAATCCGACGAAAGCAGGAACAGAATTGTTTTAGTAACAAGTGAGCTTCGTAATTAAATATATTGAATTCACAAATTGTATATAAAAGTAAACTTATGATACTTATAAAAGGACGATATAAAGTATCTATTAAATCATAGAACCGCTTTGCGTTGACGAGGAATTCCGTTAATGCAAAATGTCTATGTCGGTCCCCTACATTTTTTGTCGACCGATTTCCGGTCCATTAAAATGGTAGGGAAATAATGGTATTGGTGATTTTTATCCTTTACATACAATTATACTTAAGATACAATAAACTATTTGTGAAAAATTCATTAATAGCAATAATAATTCCACCATCTTTTTGAATCACAAAGTAATTTAAAATGCAATATTTTGTAGGTATGACTTAAAAAGTTCCATTGCGTGAACGAAATAGCTGTTCTCAAACCAGCTCCACATTCCATACTAATATTTCCTCTTCTTAATCTCTCAATGAGCTTATCTATGAAGTATATATGAATACAGTTGGGTTAAATACGAAATAACTGCATCCAGAATAGCTGTATACGCAATCTTCACCTTCACCAAAGGGAAATTTTCTGAAATATTTTTCTCCGCGGTTCCTTTTAAAAAGTCACTGATAATCCGCTCTCAAAGAATTTCGAGTGCGCTTTCCGATTCCAAAAGTAACGTTCCATACGTTGTTTTGATCTTTCAACTTTGAAATTCTGCGTTTCCTTTACATTTGTAACGAGAAAATGTCTGCAAATAATTTGGAAAAGGTTGAAAGATTCGGGAAAAGCGATGAAGGTCAAATCAAAGGCACCCACACTATTGAAATAAAAATTGTTTGTGGATAAGTTGAAAGTGAATTTTTATTTTTAGGAATATTGATTTTCGAAATTGCTAACTTTAAATAAAAACTTTATAAATCATGATCATCACAATCTTTCTACATTCAGGAATTTCATTTTTTAAACTGCTTCCTCTTATCCTGAATTATGATTTTATTACATTAAATTAAGAAATCATTTTGCTAGTGTTAGATGATTTCCACGTTAATACGTGAAAGCCAATATCTCGAATTGAAAAAAGTATTGTTTAATCAGATTACTCAGATATATTACATAAACGAAGATGCAGTAAGTGCTTCTTAATCCATTAGATTTCGTCGATTTCATCGAGTCATGGCTAAAAATGCGATACATTTAACTTCGATTATTTTCATGGGCTTAGATGCAAATATTTATGAAAAAATCTTAACTGCATTCTAAAATATCGAATTTGACAAATTCTCAATCTGCATCATCATTTACCACACCAGGGTGGTTTAAGCCATTCTTCAACTTCTGAATTAACCCATAAGCAATGTTTTTCCTTTGTTACATCACTATCAACAATATACAGAAGAGGAAATCTGTAAATTTTCAACACATTTAAATATTCTCGAGCAATTTAAAGTTTAAATTTCCTTAAAATGATGTTAAATCGTGCCACTTTCTTCAATTTATGTTTGAAACAATTCTTATCATTAAAATCAACATGGACTCTATGTCTCTAAATTCAACTAATTATAGCCATCATACCAGATAAGCAAATTTTATTAATGTAAAAACAAAAAGAAGTGAGTTGAGTGACTAAGGACCTTTTCATGCTCGCGTGAAATCATAACTGCCAAATTTCAAGAAAGGTATTGTGGATAAAAAATTATTTAAACCCAACCTCAAACAGTTTTTTTATTGAAAGGTCATTTTACTCTATAAATGAGTACTTAGAATACATGGATGAAAATAAGAAATGATTTCTATTACGAAATCCTTGTCTTATTGTATTTTTTTAAACTTTGCTACATATTTTTGCTGTATTGTTCTTGTGTAATGTATTCCAAAGTATTGCAATATGTAATGTAAAATCTATTGTATTCCTGATATTAATATTGGTAATTTAAGGTTACATCCTTATATATACAGTCTTTCTTCTGATGAATCCTTGCAATGTACTTTGTTTATTGACAATAAAAAACTATACTATACTTTACTGTACCATACTTGTAGTAATAGCATCGTCAGATCCCGTCCGTATCGAAACCGGAAAATGTACGAAGTTTCTTCTCCTTTCTGAGCTATAGACTTCCACTTAGTAACGCCTGAACATACTGACTTTACTCGTATTAGTCAACAATATAAAAATAATTATCTGTCTCTGTCGGATATTCATACTTAATAATAATAATAATAATACATTTATTAATCTAAAGACATAAATAAGTATATATGGGACACGTCAAAAAACAACATTTTACATGTTGAATTACATTTACTTCGTTGATCATTATAAAGTCTATACAATAATATTATAACACCATAATTACAACACTTACAGAAAATTACATACATGCTTCAGTCCTACTACACATCAGAAGTGCCCTTCGTTAAAAATTCATTCACATTATAAAATGCTTCAGCAAGGAGATATTCTTTCAATTTCTTACAAAAGGGTACCTTTCTATTATTTATTATTGACAAAGGTAATTTGTTATACATTTTTAAAGCCATTACCTCAAAGCTTCTCCCTGTTAAACTGAGCCTATGGGATGGGGTCCTCAAGTTGCCTCTTCCTCTAGTTAAGTGGTCATGCTGATCCTCTTGCTTCAAGTGCCTGTCTACATTCTGATGGATGTAGGTAGCACACGCATATATATATGCAGAGGGCATAGTCATTATTCCATATTCCCTGAATACATGATTCTCTCCTGTGTACCTTAGCCATGACTCTAATTACTCTCTATTGAATTATAAAGATATTTTTCCAATGGGGGGAGTTTCCCCATATCATGATACCATATGTCATTGTAGAATGAAAACTTAGTCTATCATACGCTGTATATTATAATCTTCATAATTATTGCAGAATAAAATACAATTTCTGATGCATTACTAATCTCAGCGAACGTTTTTAGATATATATTCTAATTAAGGCATAAAAAGATATATCTCAATGGTGTACATGATGCAGCAGTTGAATTTGGTAAACTTTCCTCTTGGCTCATTGCATTCCGGTAAAATGGTACAATCGATCTCCGAATCTCCATATTTTCAGATCCCACACTTCATTTACGTCACTTGTCTATCGTAGCCACTTAAATTATTTCTTCGAAAAGACCCTAAATTCAGAACACAAGAAGGAATGCGCCCGGAAGGAAGTCATCTTAGAAGACAGCAAGAGAATCTAATTTAGATTCAGTGTAGCGGTTTCGCAAACAGAGGGAAATGAACTACTTTATAAAACCTGTGCCTTTAATCTTCGAGGAATGAAATAAGACATAAAATTTTAATCAATGTAATTGTATATCACTTAATATAATGAAGCTCTAGTGAAGCTTCTGTGAGCGAAAGTATCCATCCGGAAAAAGATATCCGAATACATTACCAAAGCTACTTTCACAGAAAATTGTAATTAAAAAGAATGCGACCAAACTTATATAAAGTAATGATAACATGACGAGAGTACCACGAATTTCAAATATTCTGTACTTTTCCTGCATAACTTGTTTTTTCTTTTCTTTATTTTAACCCTTCATTCCGTAATTTACATCATTTCCGCGTACTTCTTAAGTAGCAGAGTAAATTCTACGCGCCTGAGAATTTACGTTAAACAACATTCTTTCCTTATCTGGTGAACACGATCATTTATTTGCAGCTCTCTTAACAAAATTCCGATGATTCTGAAAATTAAACTATAGGTAAGGTAATAACGGGATCTGAATACTTAGATTTACGATAGGACAGTGGGAAGATGAACTTGAGAATATATTCTAGTAATTATCTTAATCCTTTCTCAGATGGTATTGATTTGAAGTAATTAATGTGTATCAATTAAAAAGAATGGAACCTAAAATTCATGCCGAGAATCTAAAGATAGAAATAAATATTGAGGATGAACCAGCATCTCTTGAGCGCGTCTTCTCAAATCGGCAGTGTCTCATTACCTTTTGATAAAAGTAAACGTTTTAAGTGTTATGTAATTCACTTATGAATTTATATAAAAAATCTACACAATATCCTATTAAAAAACTCCATTTTAACTAAATCTCTTACTAAACCACAATATTTATACACGCACGACCATGGTTTCGCAGCATGGCTGCATCATCAGGTGACTGAAAGGGGTAAAACACAGAATATTCAGTCACCTAATGATGCAGCCATGCTGCGAAACCATGGTCGTGCGTGTATACATCTTGTGGTTTAGTAAAAGTTTTAGTTAAAATGGAGTTTTTTAACGTTAATCATTACCACAAAGTCACTCCTGATTCTGTGTCGAATATCCTATTAATTTATATTCTTCTAACGAATATGCTTCAATTATTTCATGTACTGATGCATACATATGTTGAATTAAACAGCATATAATTCTGCCAATTAATGTCAAGTCAATCGCAAGGAACGCGATTCAAAACTTCTCCCTCTTGTTCTGCACCTGGACGAAAAATAACTGAAAACATAGTTTAATACGTTGGAATTAAGAAATTTTACTGTAATTAAAGAATGACAGTTTGACGACATAAAACTGACTGCTACAGACTAATCTTGGTTGCCTTAAGAGGACGCGGCAAATGTCTTCATTTTTGCCACTCATTTAATACAATTAGTGGAGTAAAACTTCACAATACCAGAAATATATCAGACAACACACACTGTTCTAAAATGGCGCACTGAATTTTATGATCACAAGCATTTCTATTAAAAAGATAACTTCGGTTGGCTTAATTCCATTCATACGTCAACTAATACGTCGAAATAAATTTCATGTTTCCATCTACGCTTCACATGTTCCATTTCGTCTCCATTGAAATCATAAAATTGAAATGTTCAAAACATTGTCGTTCAACTGGAATGTGCTTAAAGCCTTAGATTTAAATTTGACACGAGGCTGAAATGCATTCCATAGATAGAGTACAATTTAACCGGATAAGTGGCAATACAAAGACAATTAAATATACCATAGACAAGTAGGAATTTAGACGTATAGTAATTACTATTTGGCTGGAAAATTTCTTACCAGCTCTGAGTTCTGCGTTTCAATAAAAATGTTGGGAGGCTTCAGGAATATATCGAAAACTGCAATGCAACTGCGGTTTTGGTGAAAAATGATTCGTTCTGTTTCGGTGACTGTTTATTTTAAGATAAAATTAAAATTTAGTCCATCCCGATTCGATCCCACCAAACGGATATTATCCCAAACATCGTTTTCTTTTACTTACTGCAAATTAGAGGATCTGAAGAATTAAGTAACTGAGTTCCTTTTGAATTTTTCGACATTGAAGTGGAATATTTCAGATGACAGTTGAATTATTTGAAAAATAATTAGGGTCCTGAGTCGTCGATAAATTTTAAATTTAAACTGCTTTTTGTTCTCGTTATTTTTGCGGTTCTTTTAAAGTAAAACTTTTCAAAATTTAAAGCCAATTTTTATGCTATCCAATACAGCATTAAGCGGTCTCTACTTTTGCTTGTAGAACTGTCCGATGAATTATAACGAAGAAGTTAAATCAGAGAATACTACAATAGTATCATTTTAATATAAAACAATCAATAATCTCCAATTCTAGAATGATTTTTGCGTTACATATATATTTTACTGTACTGTGGGAACTAATCGTTCGATCATCTCGGTATACACTGCAATATTATTTTTACTAATATTCCATAGCACCTATAACAAAATAACAAAATTTAGATCGCCGCTGTCATATTAGTAAACATCGATAATGCGAAATATGTACAAAACATCCGGGAATTCATCTATAATCATTCATTCCTTACTACAGTATATGTTTGTGGAATTTGCGACTAAATAAACAAACACGACTCAAACATTGAGTTTGTCGTCCAGACGACGTCATTCGAGAATCAACCATCTACACCTACGTAAATACACTGTAAGCCGCATTTCGGCGTGTGGCAGGGGATGTAAACACCAGGCATTCGAGTTACCTCTTTAGTTCATTGTTATCACGTATTGTTCGCGGAAAGAATGAGTCCCTAAAACGACATGTCTTTGCTTCTGTTTCTCTCATTTTACTCTCATTGCGGGATCGACCCAAGTAGCAGAAGGAGGTCGCATAATACCGATTATAACTTCCTGAAATTAAATTTCTCTGAATTTGGCTAGCAATAACTTCCTTTCTTTCAAGGATTCCCAACCTGCGTCTGAGAGCATTTGCGTAACGATTGGTTTTCTGTCGTAGCACTTCTTAAGAAATCGCATCGCCTTTCGCTGTACTTTCTCGAGTACGCGAGCATTCGTTTCATCCGCTGGGTCCCATATACTCGTCGCATATTCCAGATAGGGTCTAACTAACGTGAAGTAGCATCGCTGTCTAACCTTTACATCGCATCTGCTCACGATTCTCTTTATAAAATCTAGCTTTTTAAATGCTTTACCGCATATTTTTCGAATGAGTGTGCTCCAGTTTAAGTTATTTGTAAGGGTGATTCCGAGATATTCAACATTTCTATTCGTTTACATTTATATTCGTTCTACTATATTTTTCGGGTGGTTCTGACGCAAGTTTTTTCAATTAAAAGAAATTTACTGGAGAGCATTTATTTACATTAAGATCTAGTTGCCATTATCGCACCAACTCTAAATATGAACTACATCGCATGATTGTGAAATTCTATCTTCCTCTCTTAATATTTCTCTATATATTACCGAGTCATCCGCAAATATCCTCACATTGCTATCGATATTATCGCTAATAATAATATCGCTAAGGTAATTAATATAAATCAGGAAGATGAGTGGTCTGATTACTCTGCCTTGAGGTACGCCTGAAGTGACTCTGTCTTCTTCCGCGATATACCGAACTAACGCCATCAAGTATTACTTGCTGTTCTGTCTCGTGTAGGAAATCCTTGATCCAGTCAATTACTTCCTTGTTGATACCTGCTAATTTTAGTTTGTAAATTAATTTGTAGTGGGAAACCCTGTCGAAAGCTTTCTTGAAGTCAAGGAAAATAGCGTCCACTTGTTTTTTACTTTCGGCAGACTTTAAGGTGTGATAGACGAATAGAGCTAGTTGAGTTTCGCATGATCGGTTCTTCCTAAATCCGTATTGGTTCTTACTGAGGGAACGATTGCTATCTAAGAACTTCATAAGTGAGCTAACAACGACGTGCTCCATTACTTTTCCGGAGAGCGAAGTTAATGAGATGGGCCCTTAATTTCCTCCCTTTAATCCACTTTTATAAACAGGCGTAACATTCGCTGATTCCCAATCTATTGGGACTCTACCTTCGTACATGGACTTGGTAAATATAATTTTGAAATAATTGGCTAATTTGCAGCAATTTTCGTATGTTATATCAAAATTTCAAAATGTATTTGGCCCCAAAATCTACATTGACGTAAGGGAAGAATCGTTTATGAGATAACCTTTTTTATGATACTTGGCTCCTTTTCGCACAAATCCAATTTTTTTTTTTCAAAAGAAATAAAGCCTGCAAGCGGTGAAAGTAAGCTTCTCGTGTATTCCTTATCGGAAACATTTTATTTTGCTTGACAATGAGATCGAACTGAAGACTAAATTGTACATGAAAATTGTCCTGTTATTTGTGCATATATTTTATGATTAAAAATTTGGACAATGTTTATTTGTAGAGTTATAGGATAAATAGGGATACCGCCTTCTCTACTACTCTTCCTTTCCTATTCTCCCTATACTCCCTACTATCGAACGTAATTATCTATTTTCACATAGAAAGATGTAATATATCGGGTTACAAGGTATACTATAAGTCAATTCACAAAATAAATTATAACTCTGTCAAATTTTATTAAAATCGGTTGGGTAGTTTTTACATTATGCCATAACAGACAATATGGTAACAACTCCAACTCATTATCTATCTGCAAGGAAAACCTAGGAATACTATCTATGCATTTAAGTCGCTAAAACTTTTTAGGATTTCTGATGGTTGATATTAGTTTTAAAAGGAACTTAAATTTTGGCTTCAGGCAGTTTCAGACTAATATTGGCAATAGTATTTCATTAGGAATTCTCCAACCAATCGCTTCTTTACTGGAAGATCGATGATTAATATACGCAAATAAATTCAACAAGTTAGACATTTATGAAGGTATAAATGACTGCGACGATCGGCGTCTCCCACTCATGAACTGCGTTTCCTTAAAATATTTTGCACAAAACGTAAATACATACCGTATAATGAAAAACGTTCGCTAATAAGAAAAAAAATCATAGGTATAGCCTGCAACCGGAGCATGGGTAGCTGTGGAATGGCCATCGACGGATTTGCCAACAGGATCACTAGACGTAAGTTGAGGGCCTTACATTAAGGTGCCAAAACCGGACATTTTGTCGTATTTTAAGGTAAATAATCTCTTGGTGGGGCATCAATGTCTTGGTTGCGTCTCTGATTTTAGAAATTCTTCCATCGCTTTCCCTAAAAGATTACTTCCGCATATATGTCACGGGAAAATAAATTTGGATCCCCTTAAGCATATACTTTCCTGATTATTCTTACAATATAATACCGGAGACGCATACGCGTATTTTTAGTTCTACAAGATCCAAAGGAAATATTATTCATCTAAGAAAATTGTCTTGCTGTTTAAAAGACAAACATAGTTCCTGAATATCTGCTTTGACTTATTCTTCGAATATAACAGCAATAAACCGATTTCATTATTGTGGATACCATTAGTACAGTTATTAAATCAACGTATGTAATTAACGAATGAACTTTGAAAAAGGACATGTTACATAAGTGTATAACCTTTCGTTTGGTCCATGTGCCCTAATCTCTTTATATAGACGCTTCTCCGGATATATATATACATATAGGATACTAAAGGCGAGGCAGAAGGAAGTGCCTCACGGAGCCGCCGATTCTTTTGCCGTGAAGTCCCGGGTTTTGACATCTAGGAAAAAAGCGGACTTCCATTCTACGCATCATGGGTTCGATTCTAGTGGGCCCCAAAAACGGCCACTTTCCCATAAGAATGCATTGAGCGCATTTTCAAAAATTCATTTCGCGTACTTAGCGTAAGGATAGAACGTTG